>JAQZBX010003926.1:45583-62955 GCA_029593785.1 Cabassous unicinctus
TTGTCAATATGGCATCTTTAATATTTCTTGAATGTGTCCAATTCTAATTCTATCAAGACCAGGTTGTATTACTTAAATATAAACACTCATTATTTTTTTAAAAAATTTATTGAAATATATCATTCATACAAGGACATACATAAACTATAAGTGTTCAGTAAACATCGTGAACTTACAAAACAAACATGCATAACTTCATACAGGTCTCCCACACATCACCCCACCACCCCACCCCCTGCAAATTCCCTGCTTTGTTGTGAAACACCTGCTAACAAATCATGAAAGGGCATCATCAAAGTATTACTACCAACTATAGTCCGTATCTTCCTCCCCTATACATTTTTTTAAGGATTTATTTATTTATTTATTTACTTTTATCCATTTTTACCCCCATACACTCATTTTTGCTGTTTTTGTGTCCATTTCCTGCCCTTTCTTCTCATCCTTCTCCTCCTGTCTTCACTGGGATTAGATCCTCGGAATCTCCCATGCGGGAGAGAGGCATCCTACCGCCTGAACCACCCTAGTTCCTGGTTTTTCAGTGCATCTTGTCTTGGCTCTCCCTTGTGTCAGTCTCCTGTTAACGTTATCATCTTGCTGCGTGGATCACGGGGCCTGACAGAGCACCCGCGCACGAGAACTGGAGGCACACCTGTGCATGGGGCCTGGTGGCACATGCATCTTCTGTATTTTTCTCTTTTTTTGTTTTTACCGGGAGGTCCCGGGGATCGAACTCTCCATATGGGAGATGGACAACCAACCATCTGTCCCCGTGCTATATTTCTTAAGGTTGACCAAAGATACCCAAAGTTACAGTCATTTCCCTTACAGGATGATCATATAATAAATCAGGCTTTGTTTATCACCAGCATTCTAAAAACCAGAACTAGGGAGAAAAACTAGGTCTGGGGACACATGTGTGGTTTCTAATATAGCGATCGTTTAGCCTACCCTGATTATCAAAAATCAGGTCAGCGAGAATATTTGCAACCCCTCATTATTTTTAGAGTTTTCTAAAAGGACTTTCCAAAATATTTTTCTGTCTCCAATATTGCCATCCATTCTATAGCCAAGTTACTTTAAAATTTTTTTAAAAAAACAAATATCCTTAATCATGTCAATCCCCTGCTTAAAATCATTCAAGGGCCTTCCTTTGCCATCATAAAAAAGAAAAAAAGAAAAGCAAGCAAAACAAAAAGCACATCTTGAAAAGTAAGATTTGAAACATGTTTGGGGACAATAATTAAGAGTTCTGCCTTTGTTTAGTTAAACTTTCATTCACTACCTTCTCTTATATACATTGTAGTGTAGGTGGTTGGTCTCATTTTTCTCACTTGTTAAATGGACTAAAATCACTGACTGAATTATAGGATTTTTGTGAAGAATAAGTACTTAGCACAATTCCTGGAACATAGAAACAACCCAATATATAGAACGCCCTTGTGCTACTTCTCCAACCTTATACCAGTCTCATCTTTCTCTTTGCCTGCTTGCTCCTTCCACAGAATACCTTGTATTTCATACATTACACCTACTCTCTTGCTTTGTGCTTAACTTGGAAAGCTGTGTACCTACCTCCTTATCTTTAGCAAGTTAATTCCTTTGTACATCTTTAATTCTGTTAGACACAGCAGTCAGCTACACCATTGTGGCAGTTTGAGATTATTTATGAATCCCAAAAAGAGAAAGATTATGTTTCTAAACTAATCTATTCCTCTGGGTGTAATACCCTTTGATTGTATTAGATTCAACTGAGATGTCTTTGATTAAATTACCTGTTAAGACTAGGGCTTTGATTCAACCATGTCAGTAAATTGTAACTCAGGTTGAGTCCCTGCCCCCTGGGTGGGCCTATATAAATGGACACTTACTCAAGAAGACATATGGAAGAGGAGGGTTCTTTGTTATTTTTTATCCTGTGGCCCCAGGGAGAGAGAAGCCATTTGCCTGATAGTTTGCAGTTGAAGAGAACAGAGCAGCTGAGAAGGCCTGGAAAGGAACAAGCCCTTGCCAGAGACTGATATAGGAAGCCCATGAGACAAGTCCTATGCCAGCCTACCTCTGAGATTGGGAAGAAGCTAGGACCACGATGCCTCAAGAGGAAGAAGAAGCCTATCTTGGTTCAACATGTGGCAACTGACTTTGGTGAGAAAGCAGCCTTAGTTAGACTCTTTAGGGCCTTGTAACTATAATTTTTTACCCCAACAAATACTCTTTATTAAAGCCAACAGATTTCTGGTACTTTGCATCAGCACCGCTTTGGCCGACTAATACAACCAGGAAGCTGAGTTTGACTTCTTAGTCTTAATTAGGATCTCTCTCCTTTGTGCACCTTTCTGTCCTAGCATTTACCAATGTCAGCTACAGTTGTCATTCTCCATATCTTTCTGCTCCTATATGTTATCATCTCTTTGAGAGCAGGTACCACAACTTATGCATCACTCTGTCCCTGTTCCTAGCCCAATGCTCAGCATTTTTGGAGTGAGTGAAACCATGAAAGAATGTTCTTGGAGAGTAGATGTTAATCTATCCCTGGAATGAGGATAAATTTTTATTACTAGATTTAAGCTTAATGTACTATAAGAAAATTATTATTAAGTATTGTGAATTCATAAGCTTTCTAATCAATAGTCTCTGCTGTTTCAGCCTAGAATTGTGAATAATTAACTTGTCCTTTGTCCTTTGGAATGTTGTAATGATGCTATGCAGGCAACCCTGCCACCTATTAACTAAAAACAAATGTTTAGAAGGAGCAAGTCACCAGATGTGATATTTGCATGTCCTGTTTGTATCTCCTGTAAAGTTAACATCTAGATAAAGCTGATGTGTATTGAAATCTTCATGTTCCTGTTTAGTGTACCATGAACACAATAGAACAAAAGGCCCCTCGAGATGCCACATCTCCCCTAAGGAAGGCTGGCCACCCCCCACAGGATGGATTTGATTTCTTTCTATGAGGTTATTCCTAACGAGTTTACAAGACTCATTGGAGTTCTGAGGTTCGGAATCCCTTAAAAGAGGATAGTCCCCAAACTGCCGGTTGAAGTCTTACCCAGGAGAGGACGCTTTGCCTTGGACCATTTTTCCAACCAGAACTGTGGTTGGCTGTCGAAAGGGACTTCACAGCCTCGTGAGATACCAGATGTTGTGTTTTCCCCCGATTTGGTGAGTGGTTGTATATACTTTCATTCTTTCCTATGTCTTTAATTATTTTCTTTTGTGATTGCTCAATTGTTATAATCAGTTGATATAGCCACAAACGCATTTGATTAAATAAAGTTGCCTTTGTATAACATTTAGAGTATCTGCCTCTTCCTTAGCCAAACAAAGCTCCGGGAGAGCATTGACGTCATCTATTGAGTTTATTGCTGTATCCTTAATTTTAAAACAGAGTTTAAAATATAATAAATGTTCAGTAAATATTTGTGAATGCTGAATGGGTAGGAGAACCATCGTATTTAAATTATCAAGGCTTAAGTGTTTATCAGAATATTTCACTACAGTTCTAAACAATAAAGAAATGTAGTCCAAACCCAAACAGAAAGATGCCTAGTTATGTTGGGAAATAATTGTCTATCACTGAGCATAATGCTAAACCACTGTTTTTTAGTCAGGAGACCTGGGCCTCTGTTGGCCTGAGTGGCTATATGGCGGCATCCCTGGGGCAAGTTACTTCATTTTCCCTAGGCTATAGTTTCTTCCTTTGAGAGGTGAAGGCCTTGGACTATAATCTCTAAGGTCTCTTTTATATCAAAATTATTTAATTTCTAGATAAGCAAGTTTTATGTTGGTATCTAAGATATTGTGGTATTTGTGTGTGTGTGTGTGTGTGTGTGTGTGTGTGTAGATATAAGCAAGGAAGAATTGTTATATACAAGGGTACATAGGTATATAGACCTGGTGTTAAAAATAAAAGCAGTCCTGATCATTTGCAATAGAAATGCACTGTGTCCCAATTAAAGAATTTTCCATCTGGAATGATGGAGTTGTGTGTGATTCACCCTTGCTTGTTCATTAACTTGTTATGATAAACATAGAAGAGTAAAAGGTACTATTCTTGTGCTTAAGAATTAAAACACAATATGACAGCAAAAATATTATTATAATAAAATATTAATGTATCAGCACCAGGAGAGATGTGAAGGTAATTGCTTAAATCCTCACCTTTTGCATATATACAAAGTAACCTCAGGGTTATTTAAGGACAGCACAGTATGAGAATCCAGTCCACCTATTCTTTGGTGAGTGCTCTTTTTTACTATACTTGGCTTTTTCTAGCTTCATAACACTAATTGATAATATGATTTAACTGAGAAAATAGAAACAATCAGAAACAAACTCCCACAAGCAACTACTGCATCGACCTAGCTACCAGCATCTGCGCCATATATTCTGCCTTCACTCTTGTCACTATGGAAGGACTCTCCATGCTCTACCAAAGTTAAACCCTCCCCTTGTGAAGAAGATCCCATCCCCTGTGACCTCCTCAAGGACATCATTCCAGCAATTCTCCCCCCTTCAAAAGCATCAATTTTCCACATTCTAGAATATTATTCCCATCATCTTACTAATATGTGGTTGCTTCTGCCATTTAAAAACAAATTTATTTTGACAACATTTTCCCTGCTAGATAATACTCTATAATACTCCATTTCTTATTCCCTTTACAGCAAAGCCTTCTCAAAAGAGTTGTCTCCACACAGTGTCTTCAATTTCTCTTCTCCCTTACTCCAGCCAAGCCGAAACTTTTGTTAAATTAAATTCTGTTTTCCACAATATTCAATGGTCAATATTTCTCATCTTACTAGAACTATAAACAGATTTTGACAGTATAACACTCCGTCTTTGAAACACCTCTTTCATTTGGTAATTATGTCACCATATTCCCATGGTTTTTTTCCTACCTCCTTGGTCACTACTTCTCATAGTCATTTGCAGTCATCTGCTCATCTTTCCTTTTTCACTCTCTAAACTCATTTACTTGTTATCTCATCTAATCTCATGGCTTTAAATACCACCAAAATAATAAGATGCAAGATAATTTTATCTAGAGCTCATACATCAATCCATGCTCATATATGTGAATGCCTACCTATCTTTCCTTAAATATTTTATAGATATGCCTAAGATTCAAATTCTGCTTTCCCTCCAATCCAAAATCTGCTACATATATATGTTTTGTCTCAGTTATTGACTACTTCATTCTTCCAGTTGCTCTTAGACTCACCCTTGATTCGTATTTTTCTCTTTTATCTCATATTCTCGTGAGTCAAAAGCCTATTGGTTCTCATTAGAAATGTATCTATACTGTAACTACTTCACAAGAAATCAGATGCTACCAATGTGGTCTGAGGCACCATCATCTTTCATTTTAATAATTACAGTAGCCTCTGAACTAGCCTCCCTTATTTAATCCTGCCTCCATTAAAGTTGATTCTTAACCCAGGAGCCAAAATTATCCTGTTAAAACTTGAGTCAAATCTTATGATTCCTTTGCTCGAAGACTATGACTTTCTTCACTCAGAATAAAAACCAAAGTCTTTTCAATTGCCTATGAGATCTTAATCAATCTTTTTACCTTTTATCTTCTATGAACATATTTCTTCATCTTCTCCCCCTCACTTGTCTGTGCCAACCAGACTATTCTCCCTGCTCTTCATGGAGAATCTCAAGCACCTTGACATGTTCCTTCCTCAGGAACTTTGTATTTGTCCTTCCTCTTTCTGGAATGTTCTCCCTTCTATCTGCATATCTTGCTCAGTCACCTGCCAAAGTGATAATTCAAATGTTACCTTCTCAGTTATGCCCCTCACTAACAATCTTATTTAAAATTTCAACTATTCTCCAAACTCCTTCACCCTGCTTCCTGTTTTATTTTTATGCATTACCATTATCATCTTTAAATAGATATCATTTATAGAATAGCATTATATTTATCAATAAGTTATAAAGTAATATATAATAAATTAACTTTACATTTTAAAAATTGTCTTTCTCCTATTAAAATATTTCTGTTTCACAACAGCATAGATTTGTCTTTCTGTTCACTGCTTTGTCCTCATTGCACAGAACAAGGACTAATGCATAGGAGGCACTTGAGGTAGGCAGAATTCTATTATGGCTCTCAACATTTCCGGCCCCTGGTATTCACACATCTTCTTGCAGTTCTTCAATATTTATATTAACTTATATAGTAGTTCATCTTTCTTCCTCAAACTTGAGGTCAAATACATTCTTTTTTTTTTTTTTTCCACACCACTGGACACTAATAACAGCTGTTCCATTTTTGCTTTGGGTGATCACAATTTGAAAATGATTGAGCATTGCAAATTAGAGAGCATATGCATAATAGGTTATCACCTAGCACCTACTTTCCAAGCTCCCATCTATTATGGATAGTCTCACTAACAGGCAAGTGTTACATTTTAATCACACTTTCTGACACAAGCTTTTCCTTTTACTGGTAAAAATAAATTAGCTCTTCTTCCCATCTGCATATCCTATCAGAAGGACTAACTGGTTGATGTTTGATTTAATATGAAAGTCATCGCTCTTTGATAATATTTTCAATTTTCCCAAATTCTCCAAGAAACTTTTGGCTTATTAGCCAGCTTTAAACATGCTTCATGTTAGAAGCTAAATATAAAGATCAGTAAGAGAATAGACTTAAGTGTTCATATCATATGAAAAGAACAAGATAACACTATATGAGGTAAATCATGGGGGAGGACATAAGTTTGATGATGTTACCAAACCAGTGAAAATGTTTCCCAGCACCAGAAAGATCTTTTATTTGCCTGAAACTGAAGGTCATTATTAAGTGGGACTACCCTCAGAAGAAGGTAGATGGTGATTAGTTATCTTATGGTTTCAGGACTTCCCATATGTTTCTAAAATCTAATTTTCAGGGAAAAGATAATAATAAAGGAATAACTATAAAAATCAAGAAATATATAGGCCAAAATTTTATATCAAAATTTTAACAAGGAATTTTAGTACTTTTAGAATTTTAAACATCTGTTATGCAGAAAAGGCAATGGAAAAACTGAGAAAGATTTCAGAGAATTTAGATTAAAATGCAATCATTTATAAAATGTTTAAGACATAACATTTAGTACTAGGGTTCTGAGATTACTGCAGTGATACTTTTATTGTAAATTCTAATAATAAACAATACCTAGGAGTTTTTTTTGTTGTTGTTGTTTTGAGTACCCCAAAAAAACAATGAAGAAATTATCCTATTTAGAGTGCAATGCTAATAGTACCAATGCTTTGGAACTGCAGGTTCTAGTCCAACAATTTTTTTTTACTCTAAAACCACAGATTGCTGCTCTGACTAGTCATCTTGAAGCATGTGCACTCTCAGATCCACAGCATTAAACACAAAACAACAGTCTATGAAGAATGTGGCCTAACTTGTCACTGATATTGGAAACACTCACCATCCCATATATTAATTCATGAAATTTGTAGTTGGGTCACCCATAGCAATATATTTTATATGGACTATACTACTTTAAAATCTGCTGTCAAAATGGAAGGTAAATTAGGTGCAAAGCATTGGATAAATTGAATTGTTTTCAGATTAGGAAGAAAATACTTCTGTATATTATTATTAGTGTAATTCTAACATTTAAAATTATTATTTAGGAGGTAAAGTTAATCTCTTTTAAAATTCCTTAATATGTGGATTAGTATAAGATGTGAAAAGCTAGTTTATTTTAGTATTTGTTCAAGTGCTTCTGTATTTTATTTTTCCTCAAAATTTTTTCCACTTTTGAAATAGGATATAAGTATTTTACAAAGTGCAGGACATGTAATAAAGGAATGTGGCCTTCCATAAATCAATTAATCTTATTGATCTGAACTGTGTTTTTTTACTTGAAAATTATCATTTGTGTACCGTTTTCTAAGGTAGTATAGATAGACCTTTTTGGGGAAAATGGAAAGAAAACATTCAATTTTTAGTAATGAGCAGAAAAGGTTTTGGTGGATTATCCTAAAGAATCAAAGGCATATCAATCTATTTTATAACACACTTAAATATATGCATAAAACACATTTTCCTGGATTTTCAAATAATCAATCATCATATTTACCAAGAAGATCTTAACACTCAAAAATTTTCATTATGCATGGAACATTTCTGTTTAATAAATATTAGTTATAAAAATTGACTTCAGTAAATAAAATGCAATATGAAATATCTCATTTTTTTTCATCATTTCCCAGACTGAGAAATGCATTGTCATTTGGTTAATTGTTCTTCTGGTTGGCATCTGCTTATAGAAAAAATATAATGATTTTTGTAATTTAAAAAGTAGAAAGAATCATGCTGGAAATGCCATGCTGAGACAAAGCATTATGTTTCTTAAATAAATTGATACTACTCTTTTTTTCAGATAATATTTCTGATAAACTGCTGTTCTTAGTTTGCTTGGTTGACTGCCTAAGAGAACATTATAAATGTTTTTCTCTCAATAATTGTCACTACTTAGTAGGAAAATTTCTCCTTTTTTCATATTGAAGTGAGTATAACTACAGGACATGCAGCTAAAGGGAGCCAGCAATTTTTTTTTTCCCCAGAGAGTTGATTAACAATAAAAGCAGAAGGCTGACTTCAAAGAATGTTTTTTGCTGAATTGCATTACAATCTGACATGATTTTATTTGTTAGTGGAGTAAATGTTACAAAGAGAGGAATAAGAGAATTTAAGAGACCTTGCTTTCAACTACAGCAAAAAGTCATGTCAAGTTATGTAATATGTAAACTTGCCTTATTCCTGACTTCAGCGTATGTTGTCCCCCATTTTTCCTAGAAATCTGTTTTCCTCTTTTCTTTCTCTCTTTCTCCATTTACTGTATTTCAGTAAGCTACTTTGTTTTTTTCCATGTATTTTAGTAAGCTACTTCACAATCCTTTTTGGAATAAGATTAGAGGAAACAAAGTCTTTCCTCCTCCTGGGCAACCAGTAAAAAGTAATGAGGGTACAGGTTAGTTATCAGGCACTATGCATCTACAAATTTTAAATATTTTGCATATGTCTATTTTCTTCATGCAGATAAGTACTCAGCAATTTATTTTAAAAAGGCAAAATTCCTGTTCACAACTTGATATCAGTTTTGGGTTTTTTTTGGTATTTTTTTCCCTTTGCTTTTTCTTTTCGCAAATAACTGAAAAACCGAGAACATTTGGGGGGAAATAATACCAATTCTATGATGAAAATGTGAGTTATAACAATTCAACATATTCGAAGAAACAGAATCACGCTATGAACATAGAGTTACCAAGTATCAAGTTAAAAAAAAAAACAAAACAAAACAAAACAAAAAAAAAAAACAAGAAATTACACTGAATACAAACCTGGGTAATGAGACTCTTTGAGTCTCAGTTTCTTCATTTGTAAAAATAAAGGAATTGAAAGGGATGATATTGGATTTTATTAAGTTCTTAAATTCCAGGACTATGCTAATCAGTTTATTCTTCTGATTATGTTATATGCTGAAAAAAGTGAAATTCTTATGATTCCATCTTTACATTTATAAGAAATTTTTCAAGTCATTGTGTCTTGGTTACAATGTCCTTTCCAGAGAAATAAAAGTGAAACTAAAAAAGCATAATTCATATGAATCAAAATCTGGGTTCCATTTATGTCTTTGCTAAAGTCAGCTTTGAATGTGCCTTTGGCCAAAACAATGGGGAAAAAAAAGTGTGGAAGTTCAAGACTCCTGCATCATGTCTATGTCCTGCCAAGAAAACTAGACAGTCTGGCTTAATTTCCAGGAATCAGAAACTGCATAAAGCAAGAAGAGCCATTAGAGGTGAAATTCTATTGGTCTGTCAAGCTTAAACAAGCTTCAAGAGACAAAAAGTGAGGTTGTAAACTAGGGAGGCTGAAGGGAGTAAAGATGACTATGTAGAGGAAAGCATGGTGCAGGACAATTCTGGAAGCTAAGTAAGCCTCAATAGACACAGGGACATGTCATAATGCTTCTTTCATGTGAACATGAATCTCAGGCTCAGAAATTCCTCGGGTGCTCCCCTATGGATTTGGGTGTGCCTCCTACCTCAGAGGCTCTATTTAACTAAAAGAAACCTTCACATTTCAAGAAAACAAAGGTTTTTCCATGGAAAGTAGCACAAAGATTAGGTCATACCATTTAAAAACAAAAGAGTTTTTAAAGTATTTCCCATAATGCCAAGCTGCAGTATTTGAGGGAAAGAAGGGCTTAAGAATTTTAAGTTTATTTTGAGAATACAAACAAATAACGAAAAGCTCTTGAGTTAGGAATTTGGATAAAATTAAATTATTTAACTAATATACTCAAAACTCTGCTTAAGTGCCATTTCTTTTCAAAAGTATTTCCTGGCTGATGCCCTTTCCTCAACCACAACTCCTGGCAAGAACTGCCATCCTCCAGATTCAATCCTGTCCATATCCTCTAATAGCCCTTATTTTTCAAATGTGTAATTTTCACATGGCCATATCTCTTAAGAGATTGTGAGCTATTTGAGAGGAAGTGGCCATGTCCTATTCATATATCTCTATTCCCATTGCCTGAGCTTTATTAGTCACATTATGGGTACTTAGAAGTTAATGAGTAAATGAATGATTACCAATACAGCGAGCATCTGTCCTGCCAACTAGGAGTAAGACCACAATTTATATGTTAAAACTTAGTCTAGTCTAAAGCTTAGTCTCAAAGGATATTCAGTCTGATTTTTTTTTTTTTACTAAGTTTATTTGGTTTGCGAAAAAATTCTAATAACTTCCAGAAACCTTGGATGCTTATCAAAACTCCATGAAGTCTTTAAAGATTCACTTATCACCTGATTGATATGTCATGAATCTAAAATCCTCCACAAGCCTGTACTTCATTGGCTAATACAAAGATAACAGTATTTATCTCAAAAGCTGAATTTATTATGCACTTCTAAAATGCCTATTTCCAACTGCATGTTTAAATTTTATCCTGTGGTTCACTTAAAGAATTAACAAGCACTTTTTCAGAATGTAGAGGAAATGCAGATAGCATTAAGTTGTCTTAATATTAATGATGATAAACTCTTTATATTTTACTTCATATAATTTTAAGGTCTATCAGCTGATTAAAATTTTATTCGCTTCCCTAAAATCATGTGCATACATTTAGGTGTGAAAAAGGAATAATGTTTATCAAACTAAAAGTGTAAGAATTTAGAACCAGTCTGTTACTCTATGTAAATTTACAGCCAGGGTTACATGAAAGGTCACATTTTTAGTTATTCCTGGAAGTTATGGGATTCTTTATCCCTAATGAAATTGTATTTACTATGAATTGTATTTATCATGAAAGCCTAGAAAATTTTTGAGAAAATCAGAAATTGTAAAAGACCAGGAATAGACAATATGTTATAATTGTTAATGACAGTATGGCACATTGGGATCAGACAGCCAAATTTGCAGATCCTGATTTCACCACTGGTACCTATGTAATGTTGAAGTAAGCTATTTAATCATCTAAGACTCAGTGTCCTGATCTGCAAAATTGAAGATGCAGAGGTTGCAGGATTGTTGTGAACATTAAATGACATGAACATAAATGACCAACCTAAATAAATGATGGGTGGTGGTGTTTGACTGCCTTGTTTTCTTTCCCCTCCCTCATTTCTTTCTGCTTTGCCAACTCTCCTTTTCATCTCCATTTATTCTTACCTCTTTTCTCATCTTTTTTTCTTCTATTTTCTTGGGTTTGAGAGTGGTCCTGTTATTCACTGCCACTCTCCTCCAAAAACATAATTCCAGACTAAATATTGATTCTAAATAATACACAAAACTATAAAGAGACCTTCTATTTCTTTTTCCATTTCCCTAATCACAAAGTCTCTCTCTCCCCCTCTCCTCTTCCTGCTCTCTTTTGCAACACTCACCCCTCATTTAACCAGGAAACAAGGTAGGTTTGTGAAAGGAAAACTTTAAAGCCAATCAACATACCAAAGAATATACAATATGTATAAAAAACAAATAGTTAAAAGAGTTGAAAAGTGTATTGAAGAAAACATTTAGGGAGCTTGAGGATTGTCTTCAAATGTTAACATGGTTATAGTGCAGGGAAAAATGGTTTTATTATCTACAAGACAGGCAAAACCGATGCCAGGCAAACAGATGGGCTCAATATAAAAAATGAATTCATAGGTTGAGGGTTCCAACAATGAAGAAAGAGTTGATTTGGAGGAGATGGATTCACCAATCAGAACTTTAGCCTGATCATTACTGCCCTTCTAGTTCTAGTACTTCTACGGTATTCCATTTCCTTCTCAACCAAATTATGGCCACATCCAATGAAGAAGCAATTTAATCTCAGTCTCTTATTCCTTCTATGCTTCAGCTCCATGGTTAGCTCCAACATTAGAGATACCATATTTGAGAGGAGACAAATTACTTCTAGATTATGAAACAGGTTAGATAGAGAATCAATAGACAGATATGGAAACTGGCATCAAGTCCACGTGGATATCAATACCCCCAAGATGGCTGTTGGCAGATCCTAGCTAGAAATCCCGTTCAGAATGAGATTTCCTCCAGAAGCCAGGAGAAGCTCCAGATATTGACCTTATCATTGGGCCCTCCTGGGGGATTGATGGGTGGGATAATCGATCAAAAAAGCAAACAGCTGGGACTCCTCCCATGTCATTAGCAAAAGGGTGGAATAATTAATGCTTTAAAAAGCAAGCGCAAAAGCCGAGCCTCTCTCTCTGGCCTTTGAACCCCTGTTCTGCTCTTCTTCGCCCCCTCATGGATCAACATGCAAGTAAAACCTGTGCACTTATCATCTATAATGGGAAATTGTAATCTGTAAATTGGCCCTCTTTATTGCTCTTTAGCCCCTTCCTTTGTACCTGGGATGCCATGATATGTTATTTCCTCCCATTTCTCTTCCCTCCCTACCTTGATAAATTACTGTCCTAATCAACGTGGCATGCTCTTGAAATTCATTTCCTGCAGTTTAGCCAAGGAACTACACAAAATCCAGTTATAATTACATGAAAGTAAGTTGTTTCTAAGTTGTATATTTCTTCCCACTTCTGTATTACAGAAATTATATTGTCATATATTTCCAGCCAGTTGAACGCTACCAGAAGCCAATCCAAACCTCTTGGGGTGAGGCTGTGGAAAAGTTCCAGAATCATGTGCCAACTGAATTTGGAGGCATATTATTAAAATTTGGGGATGGTTGTCTCAGGAAACTCCAATGAAATTAGAGTACTAGTTTTCACTGATTTTATCTAATCATAATTACATCTTGGAAAAGTGTGCTGCTAATCTTCATTATCTGAAGCTATATTATAAAACTTTCCGCTGACATAGGACATTAACTTCCCTATTCATCTTCAGCTTAGTTGGTTGTTGAGAGCCTAATTGTCTTTCTACTTTTGGGGAAAAAAAAAAATTGTTGTCTAATCATCTCTTCCCCAGCTTTATGATAAAAGTGGGAAAGATTAAAATGTAAACTATAATAAAACCAAATATTACTAAAGGATACACTTATTGGTTTAAGAGAATTAAAGGGTGAGAGAGGAAGGAAAGTGAGTGCTTTGAAGAGATGATACAGTTTGCCCTTGAACTAAATACAGTATTTCATATGTTGGCTTTGTGAAAATTAGCACAGCAGAACAATATCAGATACTTTAAACTGCTCTGTTATTTTACCACTTTTAGACCCCTTCAGTAGTTTATGTGGTCAAATATAAGAGATAGAAAAATAAAAGAATGTTGATCTTCCAAACCTTTAACTGTAAGTTTAAGGTACAAATGAAGGTCAACAGCAGTTTCTTTAGACTTACAGGTAATTCTTGAAAAGCGCAAAAGATGTCAGTGTTGAAAATATTTGCGAGTTCATATTTTATTGAATTTACTTTGGTACAAAGAAACTTTTATTCTTGGAGATTCCTGAAAGAAAGCTAGAGTCACTGTGGCAAACAGTTTTAGGGAAAAGCATATGGACCCTTTGAGGAGAACACAGCTAATAATTTAAAACTATATGG
The DNA here is from genome assembly GCA_029593785.1 of Cabassous unicinctus. Lineage (NCBI taxonomy): Eukaryota > Metazoa > Chordata > Mammalia > Cingulata > Chlamyphoridae > Cabassous > Cabassous unicinctus. Next base: position 59,609 of record JAQZBX010003926.1, read on the forward strand.
GAGAAAAGAGCTGAAAAAGTTGAGTACTGTGTATCTATGATTCTATTTTATCCTTATATCATCTCTGTGAGATGTATTCCATTTTACAGATGAGGTACTTGAGAAAAGAGAAATGAGATAGGCAATTTATCCATGATAACATAGCTAAGAAAATATAGGCCAGAGTATGAGATCAAGATGGGGCGTGAGAGTAAGGAGGCTGTGAAAGAGAAGCTCAGCAAGGTTATTCAAAGCCATGAGTGTTCTAACAAAGAAATACAAAAACATTTGACTGAAGAATTTTTTTTCACTAAAAAGGCCGTGAAAAGTTTCAGGTCTTTAGGATAGACCATTTGTTCTAAGTATGCTTTGAAATTTTTGACCAAAAATTTTGAAAGTGTTAATTTTAGCAAGTTTCTATCCCAAACACTTCCTCCAAGGAGGTTTATATATCACCTGAGATATATGGCAACTGATTCATTCATTTGAAAAGGCTTAACAAGCCTTCACCCTTGTCAACAGCTCTGCAGTTTTTAGAAAATATTGTCAGCAGGCATGTTTTCATCATGCCTGTCTACATTCTATTTCATGAATATTTTAAAAAAAGATTTTTGTGGACTTCTGGGAAGATGGCTGACTAGTAAGACACGGGAATCTCTTCTCCAGAAAAAAAGCTAGCGAACAGGCTGAAACAGCCCCGAAATAGATCTTCTAGGGTTTAGGACAGCAGGTGAAGGCTGCACACCACCCAGAAGAGAGAGGGATAAAAGAGGGAAATTGCGATGACAGAACCATGAGTTGCAATGAGTAGCGGCTGCTGCTGCCGGCACCCTCTCCCACACTCCTTAGAATTCTCAGGTCTCTGGGCCTGTGACTACAGACAAAGGGGGCTCCAGGGATCTACCACTCCTGGAAAGGGGAGAAAGAGGGACACAGCCTTAGGCTGACTCAGGTTCTGACTCACAAATCTGGGCTGCAGAGCCCCACAGACCCTTCCACATGGCGGTTTGCCCTGGGAGCCTAGGAAGGACGGAGAAATCCAACCCTCACATTCTCCCTCTCTTCTAGCCTGGACTAATTGTTGACGACTCCATGGGAGAGGGGAGAGAGAGCCTGGGGCTGACCCTGCTTTTGACTCGCAGGTTTGGTCTACGCTGTCCCGAGAGCCCTTCCAGGCTGGGTGGGCCTGCACCATTTTTTGCCTTGGAGCCTGCAAGGAGCTAAAGATATACAAACCTCCCAATCTCCTCCGCTACTAACAGGGACTGATTGTTGAGGATTCAGAGGGGAAAGGAAATATTTCCTAGCTGGGAAAAGGGAGGGGGCTGCCAGAGAAGACGGGAGAACTGTCTCCAAAAGTTTAAATTACAAGGCCCTTAGTCCCCAGACAGGAAGCTCTATCACATTGATCTGGTCTGTTTCACAACAAGTACACTCCAACCAGGCATTGAATTGAGAGCTGCCAACAAGCACCATCTCCTGGCCAAGAAAGTGCACATAAGAAAATTAAATAGGAGAGGCTTTTCCTGGCCTCTATAGCCTCCCTGCCCAAGACCCTAGGAAATGACTCTACAACCAATTACTGGGTCCAGTGCCCAGTTTTGAGCAACCAGCAGGACAAGCCTAACAATCAAGGTTGAGCCAAAAATCAAAGAGCTGTGATAACTCACAGCCTCCTGCCACTAAAACCCTATAAAAGAGAAAAAGATAGAGCATCTAAGCAAAATACAACCTAACCAGATGCCTAAACACCAACAAAAAATTAGGAGCCATACTAAGAAAATAGAAGGCATGGCTCAAGAAAAGGAATACATCAAAGTCCCAGAAGAGATGCAGAATTTAAGAAAACTTATCAGTGAGATGAGCACAAATTTCCAAAATCAAATTAATGAGATGAAAGACAATATAGTTAAAGAGATAAAGGACATCAAGAAGACACTGAGCGAACACAAAGAAGAATTTGAAATCCTGAACAGAAAAGTAACGGAGTTCATGGGAATGAAAGACACAATAGGTGAAGTCAAAAACACATTTGAGGCATACAACAGCAGACTCGAAATGATAGAAGAAAGAATAAGTGATACCAAAGACAGAGCAGCCAAAATTGAAGAGAGAAAAGAACAGAGAGAGAAAAGATTGGAAACAATTGAGCAGGGGCTCAGAGAATTGAATGACAACACAAAACGCAACAACATACGTGTCATGGGAGTTCCAGAAGGGGAAGAAAAAGGAAAAGGGGCAGAAAGAGTATTTGAGGAAATAATAGCTGAAAATTTCCCAACTCTCACAAAAGAAATGAACTTACATGTCCAAGAAGCACACCATACCCCAATAAGAATAAATCCAAATAGACTTATGCCAAGACACATACTATTCAGAATGTCAAATGTAAAAGATAAAGAGAAAATTCTCAGAGCAGCAAGAGAGAAGCAAACAATCACGTACAAAGGACGCCCAGTAAGACTTAGTGCAGATTTCTCTTCAGAAACCATGGAGGTAAGAAGACAGTGGTATGATACAATTAGGAAACTGAAAGAGAAAAACTGCCAGCTGAGAATTCTTTATCCGGCAAAACTGTCCTTCAAATATGAAGGTGAGTATAAAGTATTCACAAACAAACAGAAACTAAGAGAGTTTGCAAAAAAGAATCCACCTTTGCAGGAAATATTAAAGGAAGCCTTAGAACCTGAAAGAAAAGACAAGAGAGGGAGGTTTGGAGGAGAGCATAGAAGAAAGAAAAGCAGAAAGGATAACCAAAACAGTAAAAAGAGAGACAAAAACAAGATGACATACGAAAACCAAAGAATACAATGGAGGAAATAAATAGTGCATTTTCAGTGATATTGAATGTGAATGGATTAAATTCCCCAATCAAAATACACAGGCTGACAAAATGGATTAAAAAACATGAGCCATCCATATGCTGCTTACAAGAAACTCACCTCTGACCCAGGGATACAAACTGGCTGAAAGTAAAAGATTGGAAAAAGATACTCCACGTGAATAGTAACCAGAAAAGAGTAGGGGTAGCTATACTAATATCAGACAAAACAGACTTTAAATGCAAAGATGTGATAAGAGATATGGAAGGCCATTATATATTAATAAAAGGGACGATCCTCCAGGAAGATATAACAGTCATAAATATCTACACACCTAACCAGGGTGACCCAAAATATATGAGACAAACTCTGGCAAAACTGAAGGGAGAAATAGACATTTCTACAATAATCGTCGGAGACTTCAACACCCCTCTCACATCATTAGATAGAACAACTAAACAGAAGATCAACAAGGAAACAGAGAACTTGAACAATATGATAAACAAGTTAGACCTAACAGACATATACAGAACACTGCATCCAAAC
>JAQZBX010003927.1:0-62788 GCA_029593785.1 Cabassous unicinctus
TTTGAGGAGGTCTCATTTATCTATTTTTTCTTTCATTGCCCATGCTTTTAGTGTGAAGTTCATGAAATCATTTCCTAATAGAAGATACTGTAGATGCTTCTGTACATTATTATCCAACGTCTTCAGAGTGTTAGCTCTTATATTTAGATCTTTGATCCATCTTGAGTTAATTTTTGTATAAGGTGTGAGTGGTGTTCTTCTCTCATCTTTTGGATATGCCTATCCAATCTCAAAGCACAATTTGTTGAAGAGGCCATTGGTGGCCTTGTTGAATATCAAATGACTGTATATGTGAGGATCTATATCAGAACTCTTAATTCAGTTCCATTGGTCAGTATGTCTGTCTTTGTGCCAATACCATGTAGTTTTGACCCCTGTAGATTTATAGTGTATTTTAAAATCAGGTACTGTGTTTCTTCCGATTTCATTTTTCTTTTTCAATATGCCTTTGCTATCGGGGGCTTCTTGCTTTTCCAAATAAATTTCATAATCAGCTTTTCCAATTCAGTAAAAATGCCATGGGTATTTTTATTTAGATTGTGTTAAATCTGTAGATCAGTTTGGTCATATAGAAATCTTAATAGTGTATAGTCTTCCTATCCATGAACAGGGAATATTGTTTCATTCATTTAAGCCTTCTTTAATTTCCTTTAAAAGTGTTGTGTAGTTTTCTGCATATAAGTCATTTACATCTTAAGTTAAATTTACTGCTAGGTATTTGATTTTTTAGTTGTTATTGGAAATGATATTTTTAAAATTTCCTCGTCAGATTCTTCATTATTGGTGTACAGAAATGTACTGATTTTTTCACATTGATCTTATAACCTGTGACTTTACTGAACTCATTTATAAGCTCTACAAGCTTTGTTGTAGGTTTCTCAGGACTTTCTATATATAGGATCATGTCATCTGCAAATAGTGAAATTTTGACTTCTTCTTTTCCAATTTGGATGCCTTCTATATATTTTTCTTGCCTAAGTGCTCAAGCAAATACTCCTAACATAATGTTAAATAGGAGTGGTGATAGTGGGCATCCTGTCTTGTTCCTGATCTTAGAGGCAAAGCTTTTAGGAATTCACAATTGAATATGATGTTAGCTGTGGGTTTTTCATATATACCCTTTAACATGTTGAAGAAGTTTCCTTCTATCCCTATCTTTGTAGTGTTTTTTATCAGGAGAGGGGTCTGTATTTTGTTGAATGCTTTTTCTGCATCTATAGAGATGATCATGTGATTTTTTTCTTTTGATCTGTTTAAATGGTGTGTAACATTGATTGATTTTCTTATGTTGCACCATCCTTGCCTACCAGGGATGAAACCCACTTGGTCATAGTGTATAATTCATTTGATGTGTTGTTGAATACCATTATCAAGTATTTTGTTGAGGATTTTATCATCTAGTTTAATTAGAAAGATTGGTTGGTATTTTTACTTTTTTGTGGTATCTTTGTTTGGCTTTAGGAATAGGGTGATGTTGCTATCATAGAATGAGTTATGCAATGTTCCTTCCATTTCTATTTTTTGGAAGAATTTAAGAAGGATTGCTGTTACTTCCCTCTGAAATGTTTGGTAGAATTGACTGGTGAATCCATTTGGTCCTGGGCTTTTCTTAGACTAAAGGGTTTTTTTTTTTCATTTTTACTTTATTTTTTTTTTCACTTTAATTTTTAATTTTTCCCATTTATTTTATTTTATTTTTTAAAAAGATACTTAGATTACATAAACGTTAAATAAAAAATATAGGGGATTCCCATATGCATCACTCCCTACAAATCCAACATTTTCCAACATTGACAGCACCTTTCATTATTGTGGTACATTCATTACAATTGATGAACATATCTTGGAACATTGCCACTAAGCATGGATTATAGTTTACATTGTACTTTATACTCTCTTCCACACAATTTTGTAGGGTATGGCAATATATATATAACGGCCTATACCTGTCATTGCATTGTCCTTCAGGACAATACCCAACTCATGAAATTGCCCCCATGTTACACTTATTTTTCACACTCCCTGCCATGAGAACCTCCAGTGGCCACTGCCTCTGCATCAATGATATAAGTTCTTCTACTGCTAGAATCACAACAAATCAATAGTAGAATACCAGTAAGTCTACTTTAGTCCATAGTTCATTCCCAAATCCTGAGGTTTTGGAATTGTGATGCCCTTTCCACCTCTAATTGAGAGGGGGCTTCAATCCCATAGGGCTGATGGATGGAACTCTCTTGCTTGCAGTTGTAGACTTTCTCAGTTTCTTGGGATGGTCGTTTCCATCATCATCGCCTTGTTAATTGTCCTGAGAGAGTCCAATGAACTAGAAAGTAGGTGTTGCAACTATGTTGAGATTCAGGACCCAGCTGGCACGTGGAAAGCCCAAAGATTTAAGTCTCTTGGATGTAGATCTATCAACTCTAGTACTAATTATAGGTTAAAATGGAAGGGCCAGAAGAGTCATGTGTAGGAAAACCACAACTGAGTCCAACTCTGTCACACTGGGGAGCATAAATTCCAAAGTAGGGCCCACTGGCAAGGCACAAAATCCCTTAGCTATCTGCCCTTATTCTAGTGTCTGGATGTCTCCAGATCCCTCAGGATCTGTTTGAGGTAGTATCTACTTTGACAGTCAATGAAATCTTGCTGAGATTTGCATAAGCATCACCTATGGAATGACCTGCCAACTCATTTTGAAGTCTCTTAGCCATATAAACTCATTTGTCTTGATATTTCCCCCCTTTCTGTTAAGGTCTTTCTCAAATTGCATTGCTAGTTAGTGCTTGGCAGTGATCCATAGGTGCCAGGGAGGCTCATACCCAGGAGTCATGTCCTATGCTGGGGAGAAGATAATGCATTTATTTGTTAAATATGGCTTAGAGAGAGGTCACATTTGAGCAACAAGAAGGCTCTCAGGAGGTAACTCTTAGGCACCCTATAATACTAGGCTAAGTTTAAATTTCAAAAGAAAATGTTCATAAATACAGTCATAAATATCAATGGTCCAAAAATGGACCATCCTCATTCACTAGTCATTGCCCCTGCATTTGGGGGATTGTTGCTTTTTCTTTAGAGAATGTTGCACAGCTTCTTAGTTGGTAGTTTTCTGATGAATGATTTTATCTCATTACTTGTGATTGGTCTGTTGACTTCATCAATTTCTTGTTCCATCAATGAGTGTTTCTAGGAATTTGTCCATTTCCTCTAAATTATCCATCTTGTTGGCATATAATTGTTATAATTATCTTCTTATGTTACTCTTTATTTCTGTGGGTCAATGGTGATATCATCTTCCTCATTTCTTATTTTGTGTACTTTCACCTTTTCTCTTTTTTTCTTTGTCTAGCTAATGGCTTGTCAATTTTATTGATCTTCTCAAATGAGCTTTTATTTTTCACGTGCTTTCTTATTTTTTATTTCATTTAGTTCTGCTCTAATCTTTCTTACTTCCTTCTTTCTACTTCCTTTAGGGTTAGTTTGTGTTCTTTTTATAACTCCTCCAGGTGTGCAATTAGGTCTTTAATTTTAGCTCTTTCCTCTTTTGTGATATATGCATTTATGGCTATGAATTTCCCTCTCAGTATAGCTTTTGCTGCATCCCATAGGTTTTGATATGTTTTGTTGTCATTTTCATTTGCTTCAAGGAAGTTACTGATTTCTTTTGCGATTTCCTCCTTGACCCACTGTTTGTCTATGAATGTGTTGTTTAACTTCCATATCTTTGTGCCTAATCTAGTTCTCTGGCCCTTACTGATTTCCAGCTTCATTCTATTGTGGTCAAAAAAATTAATTTATATAACATCTGTCGAGATGTTCTGTCTAATGGTGATAATGGTGTAATAAATTCCTGCACTATAATTGGAGAGGCATCTATTTCTCCACTTAGTTTACCAGTGTTTTTCTCATGTATTTTGAGGCATCCTGGTTAGGTGAATAAATGTTTATGATTGTCTTTTCTTCTTAATAGATTACCCATTCTATTAATAGATAACATCCATCTTTCTCTATCAATATAGTTTTGCACTTAAAGTCTATTTTTTTCAATATTATTATAGCTACTCCCACTTTTTTTTTTTTTAAATTGCTTGTAATATTGTTTTCCAACCATTCACTTTCAGCCTCCTATATTCCCTGGGTCTAAGGTGGATTTCCTTTAGACTGCTTATAGATGGGTCATATTTCCTTCAATTTTGCCAATCTGTTTCTCTTGTCTGGTGAGTTTAGTCCATTAACATTCAATGCTATTATTGTAAGAAATTGCTTACATATTTTCTTTGGGTTTATGTATACCATATTATTGTTTTTATTTCTCTTTTTGTCTTTTTAGTTGTTCTTACACTCTCCTCCAACTCTCTCTCTCTCTTGTTTTTCCATTTTGACCTGCAGAATTCTCTTTAATTAATTCTTGGATTACAGGTTTGTTATTGACATACTCTCTTAATTTCTGTTTATCTGTAAATATTTTGAAGTCTCCCTCATTTATGAATGCCAGCTTTGCTGGATAGAGAATTCTTGGCTAGAAGTTTTTTCTTTTAGCACCTTAGCCATGTCATACCACTGCCTTCTTGCCTTCATGGTTTCAAATATGAAATCAGCACTTAATTTTATCAAGCTTCCCTTGTATGTGATGGTTCTCTTTTCTCTTGCTGCCTTCAGTATTCTCTTTTTGTCTTGAGCATTGGACAATTTGACAAGTATATATCTTGGAGTAAGCCTCTTAGGATTTATTATGTGTGTGGTGCACTGTGCTTCCTGGACATGTACATCCATCTCCCTCAAAAGGGTTGGGAAGTTTTCAGCCATTATTTCCTCCAACACTCTTTCTTTCCCCTTTCCCTTCTCTTCTCTCTCTGGGATGCCTATAATGCATGTGTGTGCATTTCATGTTGTCATTCAAATCCTTAAGTCACTGCTGGACTTTTTTCTATCTTTTTTATCTTTGTGTTCTACTAGATTTTTTTATTTCAGATTTACTGTCTTCCACATCACTGATTCTTTCCTCTGCCTGTTCAACCCTGCTGTTATGTTCCCCTAGTGTATTTTTGATTTCTTGAATTGTACCATCCATCACCATCATATCTGTTATCTCTTTATGTAAGTTTACAATTTCTTCATTATGTTTTCCTAGTATTTTCTTAATATCTTTAATCTCTTCCTTCACTTCATTAAGTTGATTCATGATATTTTTGGGAAGTCTCTAATTAGTTGTTCCATGGTCTGGATTGACTCCTGGTTTTCAGTTTGTTTGTTGGACTAGGCCATGTCTTCTTGTTTCTTAGAATGACTTGTAATTCTTTGTTGGTGTCTAGGCATTTGTTTATCTTGATGGGTTTGTTCAGTTGATTAGCTTCTTTCTATACTTTCTGGTTTTATTTTGTTGTTTTTGAGTTTGTTAATGTTTCACTTGGACATTTCATTCATCATATTGCATTTCCTTGCTTGTTGGCATTCAGGAACTGGGTCCATGAAAACGGTGCCACAGATGAGAAAGAAAGAAGAAAAAAGAAGAAAAAACTGGCATCAGGGGACTCTCAGTCCAATATGGAGAGAAGAGCCCAGCCACATCATAAAGTGGGTCTTTTATTTTGTCTTTAGAACAAAGAAAATATATATGTGCATATGCAAAGACAATAGATACTTGACAGTTTACATTTTACTGAAATCAGCAAGTCTTAAACATTAATGGCTCAGTTCCTCTTTACATTCCTGCAAGTCTCAGACATTGTAAATCCTATAAGCTCAGGATGTTTCCCCACCCAGCCTCTATCAGCATGAAACTGGAGGGCTTATCTCCTACATTCCAAGGTGACCTGCTTTCTGTCAGTAGTCATGGCCTTTAATTGAAACTCCATCACTTGCTATTGTGTATGTTCCCTTGAAAACAAAGTTAGGACCAATGAAATGGGAAAAAATAGAAAGAGGAAAAGAATAATAATAGTAATAATAGTAAAAGGTAGGAGAGGAAACACACAGACTTAGGAAACTGAATAATTAACATGAGTAAGAAGTATAGAGGAATAGGTTTAACAAAGTGGACTAGTCCTTTCTGACACCCAAGGGGAGCTTGGCTAGCTAAACTAACTGCAGAGAAATCACTCTCCACCTTCCAAGACCCCTCCTCATCTCAGAAATTTTGCCCTTACACTCCATTTGGAGGAGAGAGCTGGTGGAACCCCTAAGTTCTTTGTCCTGAGGGTGGGGTATATGTGTGGCTTCCAACCACAGGGAAAGAGACTCAAGATTTTTCTTAGGCTTCCTTGTCTTTCCTGTACCTTCCTAGATGACCCAGAGCATCCTCCTGTTCTATACATATCTAAAGAAGCTGGCAGGGAGGAAAGGTCTGCTCTCCTCTCAGTCAGATACAATTCACCAGGAGTTTTACCCTCACTCAATATCTCAGGGGTGGGGGAAGGGAGCCCTTCCCAGAGGCCTGGTTTGGAGGATGAACCACTCATAGCTTTCTGTTTCAATCTCTTACTCTCTGTCCCCAACTTTCCTGGGAGGTGAGAAGCAGAAACTTGGTCTGCTGTACCCCAAAGCAGGTCACCAAGGGAGCCCTTAGGTCCCTTTCAGTTGTTTTAGTGAGAGCTGAGCTTTATTTGCCTACTCTATTGGCCATGTTCCCACAATCTCTCTTGCTCTTTTCATTAGTGTTAGCATAGTATATTATTTGACATCCTCTTGCCTTTTTAAAATTACTTTTATGAGAGAAATTGTGGATTTACAGAACAATCATGCATAAAATACATTATTCCCATACACTACCCCAATACTAACACCTAGCATTTGCATGGAACATTTACTAAAATTGATGATAGAGCTCTTTTTATAATTGTATTATTCTTTAATAGAGGTATCCAGCATTTATTCACAGATTCTATCTTCTGGGCACTGTGTGAAACAATTTACATAGATTACCTCATTTAAATACAATAAATATTCCCTGGAAATATGTTCTAAATTTTAAATTAGATAAGTTATTGGTTTACCGAAAAATCACGTAAATTACACAGTGCTCATATCTACACTTTTATTTTACCTTCTGTACAAAAGATCTTTTTTTCAATTCTGACTTTTTACAAGATTTTCTCTCTGTTTTTGATTTTCATCAGGTTTAACACAATGCAATATTTAAAAATAGATTTTTAAAATATTTTTCATGTCCAGTATTCTTTGAGCTTCCAGGATCTGTGATGTAGTGTCTGTCCGAAATTTTCAACAATTGTCAGCCATTAATATTACCACTTCCCATTTTTTTCTCTTTCTATTTTTCCTCATTAGAGATGAATTAAACCTTTTGTTATTGCCCCACAGTTCTTCAATATTCTATTGCATATTTAAGTCTTTTTTTTGTCTTTGCTTTGCAGTTTGGAAAGTTTCAATTGAAATAGTTTCATGTTCACTGATAATTTCCTTGACCATGTCCAATTATCTTATGATCCCATTAAAGGCATGATTTATTTGTTACAGTTTTTTTTTTTTTTAATCTATCATTTCTTCTTAATTCATCTTAGAGTGTCCATCTTTCTATTTACATGCCCTCCTCTGATTTTCTGCTTTTTTATTATAAAAACATACACACACATCAAAATTTACCCACTTTCAAGGATTAAACTCAAAGCTATTAATTATATCCTCAATGTGGTGCTAACATCACTGTGATCCATTACCAAACTTTTGTATCACCTCAACCAGAGATACTGCATTGTTTTAGCAATAACTCCCCATTTCCCTCACAACTCAGCCCCTGATAACCTTTAATCTATTAGCTGTCTCTGTGAATTTATTTATTTTAACATTTCATATAAGTAAGATTATACCATGTGTATATTTTTGGGGTTGTCTTATTTCACTGTAATTCATTCATACAGTACTGTGGCATGTATCCTAAACACTTTCTTTTATCATTGGGTAAAGCAGACATTCTTTCTTGTTCCTAACCTCAGGGGGAAGGCCTTCAGGCTTTCACTACACAACATAAATATAGCTGAGACTTTTCATAGGTGCAATTTATCCTACTGAGAAAGTTGCCATCTATCTCTATTTTACAAAGTCATTTTATCATAAAATAGCATTATATTTTGACTAATTCTTTTTTTACATCAATTGATATCATTACATAATTTTACTTCATGTATTAATGTGGTATCTTACTTTGTATTTGTTTCTTACGTTGAACAATTCTTAAATTCCTCAGATAATTCTAAATTGGACATGGTATGTAATCTTTTTAATATTCAATTTCCTAGAATTTGTTGATGATTTTTGCAATGATTTTCCTAATGGAAATTAGTATATACTTTTCTGTAAAACTTCTCAGTCACAAGTAAACCCATGTTTCATGATCCAGACATAGGCCCTGATTCAGTGTTCCATAGAACCAGTTGGAGCTGATGTACAAAGACATCCAAATTTTAATTAAGGTGCACCCACTGTGGGACCCTCACTTGTATGTGCATGGACCACTACTGTAAGTCATACAAACTACCCTGCAGAACGTAGGGGAGTTGCCAGGACAAACAAACTTGTTCTGTAGCTCTCAACCTATCTTAGATATTTTTCCCTCTTATTTTCACATTTGTTGAGGAACTGTCAAGCCTTGATGGTCTTCCAGAGTTTGAGGGAAGATAATTCTGACAAATTTTACCCGTTTTCACTGGTCAAAGGCAGCTGGGGGCCAGATGTGTCCTATTCCAGAATCTTACTCATGTCATCTCCTACCCATCAGTTTTTGTATGAGGTCCACTCTTTCCTTTATAGCTCTTAGCAAATTATTTAAATCTTTCATCTGATTATTCCAACATCTCTGATGAACCAGAGTCTGGGTATGATATTGTCCTGATCTTAAGATTGTTTTTCCCTTTTGCACACACTTTGTAATTTATTGTTGAAAGCCAGACATGACATATCAGGTGAAGTCAAGTGTATTCCTCCAAGCAATACTTCAAGTACTTCTACCTGTTGCTATTCCTGATAAACTAAATTTCTGTATCTGAATTTGTTTCCAGTTTTGGGGTAGTGATTTGTCATGTGACCTCGTTTCTAACAGATCTAAGAGGAGTTGATTTTAGATATTTACCTTGCCATCAGGACAATAGTGGCTATTTCCAAATCCTGCCTGTAGGGCTGGAAACCAGCAGTATTGTTTAGAGAAATACACTGAACATATTCTGCTATGAAACTTTTCTTTGACCTAATAGAGATACAGGAGTCTTCCTTGCATAACTATCAGATTACAAGTGAAATTCTGAAAATTCTTGATTTGGTTCTAAAATTCACAGTTAATTAATTGTTAAAAGATTGCTTTGACTACTTTTTTTGAGGAGATTGTTTAAGTGAATTCAAAAGAGAAGCACCACTGGTGGGAAGAGAGTCATTTTCATAGAGGAAATGTATTTTTGCTCTTAAGGAGTCCTAAAATGAGCACAGTTTGAAACCAAATTAAATAGAGTATAGGTGACCTGAAATGAAAATCATTTTCATCATCTACCTTGTTAATTAGGGGTAAATTTGAGAAACAATAACAAATGCAAAGTCATTCCTCACACATAGATGGTAAAAGTAGAGATAGAAACTAAGGCCAATATCCTAGAATTAGAAAAACCTTGAAATATGGATGACTTTTTAAGATTGTGGAGCGTCTATATCCTATAGCCAGTTGTAGATTTTTCTCTAAGTTATAATTTTGTCTCTCCTGATCCTTAATTACAGTCTCTGTAAATATTATTTTGTAGTATCTATACACATGGGGAATTGCAAAGAGGTATAATCAATATAAGGAATTGAAAAGTGGAAAGGAAAGAATTTAATAAAGGAATAAAAATCTATGGTGTTGAGCCAAAGAGTGCAGAGATGTGTTCAGGGGTGTGGATGGATTTGGATGTGGGAGGGCATGTAGGCAAGTGAGTTCACCAGAGGATACACCTTCCCAGGAATTTCAGATTATCGTTGTCATAATGAGAGCAGAGGAATTTCTATGAAAAATGTGAGAATATAGGAAGACGTCATTCCCTGAAAACATCAGCTCTAATTATAATAAATGTAAATCTAGTTATTCATCACTAAGTACAGTAATATGAGTACTTCAGTAAATGTATAATGTGAATATATTCAAACGTAGTTATAAACATATAGATAACAGTTCATCCATCTGTATAAAAGGTTGCACAGGAAGGCTAGTAATTTATTTGGAAACATTTTATGAAACATTAGCTAAAAATAAGGCAATTTCAACTCACAAATCTCAACACAAAAAAATGGACTGACACCAAGAGTTCTTTTCAGTTTGAGTCAATGCCAAAAAATGTACTTTATGATGAACCAGTTTTTCTTAAATATTTCTTTCATTGCCTCTTTTACATCTTTGTTCCTCAAACTGTAGATGATGGGATTCAGTGTGGGAATCACAATAGTGTAAAATATAGACAATATCATATTATCAGAAGCATAGCTAGAACTGGGCCTCATATACATGAAGAGGATTGTCCCATGGTAAATTGACACTACAGTTAGGTGAGAGCCACAGGTGGAAAATGCTTTTCGCCTCCCTTCAGCAGAACGCATCTTCAGAATGGCCATCAAAATGAAAGCATAGGAGATCAGGACTATGGATATAGTAACTATATCAATAGAGCCCGCAACATAGAAAATTAGAAAGAGATTGACATGACTGTGAGAACAAGAAATAGCGAGGAGTGGAGGGATGTCACAAAACACATGTCTAATTTCATTGGATACACAGAAAGAAAGGCTAAATGTGACCACCGTGTGTAAAGTACTATGCAAAAAGCCACCAACAAAGGAAGCAATGATGAGAGGCACTTAGACTTGTGCTAACATATGAAAAGAATACAGCAGTGGGTTGTAGATTGCTACATAGCGATCATAAGCCATGGCAGCCAAGAGAAAGCATTCTGTGCTTCGGAAAGAAATAATGAGAAAAATCTGTGTTGCACATCCAAGAAATGAAATAGCTCTATTTCCACCCAGGAAATTGACCAACATTTTTGGGGTGACAACTGAAGCATAGCAAGTATCCAAGAATGACAACACACTCAGAAAATAGTACATGGGGTTGTGGACCCAGACATACTCCTCAATAACCAATAAAACCAGTCCCAAATTTCCAATCCGAGTAAAAAGATAAGCTGCCAGAAATAATAAAACTAAGAAGACCTCCAACTCAGTATTATCTGTGAAGCCCATCAGTATAAACATGGTGACTTCAGTCACATTCTTCCACGCAATCCTGTAGGTATCCAAATCTGATGGTAACTCTGACATCTCGGTTTATATGTATAGGAATGTAAAACACTCTCTGGTGAAACAGAGTTCACACAGTTATATCCACATGTCCACTTCTTAGAAGGACATATGGTAATAGGCAGTGAGTAGATAGATGTCGGTGATGAAATTGGGCCCAAATGGATGCAGTTCCCTGTATATATAAAAGGAAGTTTTGGTTTCATTCATTTGTTGCCTGAATTTGCCATGTTAAAACAGAAAACTAATTAATTCCAGTGGATTGTTTTCTGTTAAAAATGAATGTCAAGGTTTCTGTATCCAAATATGTTACAGTAGATTGTATCACCTGAATACTAGTTTTAAATTTTCTACAATCAGCATGTAATACCTTACTTAGATGATCATAATTTAAAAATTGGAGTAATCACATATACTTCATAAGATGGTGTTAAATGTAAAGGAGAAAATCAAGGTGAAAGTTATGTCATTTAAAAATATTCCCATGTGACTAAAGCTAGAATGTTGGATAAACATTTCAGCTTCTCTTCCAGGAAAATCATTTCACACCAAACCTTTTTATGCATTGTTTCCTGACAATTATCCTGTTCCATTAGTTCCTCTGGAGTAATTTTTAAAAAGCATCTGATATTATTCTCGATGTAAATGCATCTTGTGTATCATAAAAAACAGTGTAATACCTTTTTTATATATTTTTTTCAGTTTTCTTTCTTGAAAACATAACAATAAGTTGTTCATTTTTGTCTCTCCAAGTAAATGTAATTGTCTATGCATTTTCTCATTATTTCTGCAAAGTGCTGAGATGGATATTCCAGACAGTACAAATTTGAAAACATTCTCTTATGAATTGATACAAATGTACATTACTAATACATGATGGTAATAATAATATGTATATAGAAAAATATACTAAATGTATTCTATGGACCATAGTTAGTTGTAATAGTCTGATGTTGTTCTTCCATAATCTCTGATAAATGTTTCTCTACAATATAAGCTGTTGGTTGAAGAGTGATGTATGGGAATTTTGTACATAATGCATGCTTGCTTTATAAGGGCCTAACTTCTCTGCTAAAAGACTTGTATTTAAAAAAGCGAAAAGTGCATAACCAAAAAAAAATGTTTAAACTTAAGACACAAAAACAAAATATTAATGAGGTAATAACATCTGGACTGAATGCTTCAATGATTGAAATAAAGTAATGGGTCCAAATGTTTAGGCATTATATTCCAGCAAAATGACATTTGTTTTTCATTTGCTCCTATATAGTTTGAAGTGTTTGACTCATTCTTAATTAATTGGCACCTGTGTTTTCCAGGGTTTAATGGAATGAAATATTTGCCATGCACTGGGATGAGCTGCATTCAGTGACTTACAAATGATTATATTCATGATTTGAGGCACACTACAGTTTTGTCATTTTGAGATTCCCTATGAAGAAAAGAATGAAGAAATCAGTTTAAAACTATAATTAGAAAGAGAAGAAAGCCATATGTGATTTTCCCCATGAAAGATTATCACATCCATGTAGCTATGTGGAAGACAAATAAAGAGTAAATAGCAATGTAAATATGGGGCTAGGGAACTGAAATTGCTCATTTTATCGTTAGGGAATTCAAGTATAAAAAATGTATATAATTAAGGTAATTTCTGATTTCTATGGAAATCCAGACACAATACATATTACTCATAGAGGAACATACACACAAATATAATAATTTCTCTTGTAGTTTGAATTGCTAAATTAATGAAATAACATAAATCAAATAATAATACAAGTATGATTTTAGGCATTGTGCATCATAAAATATGTAGTTCTGTTAATAATAGTCCTCATTCATTCTCTCAACTACATATTCTCTCTTTTATTTCTTTCTTTCTCTCAATTTAACTCTATAATGAAAGGAAATAAAGATATTCAAATATGTTTTGAAAAATGTACCAGTAAGAAGTCTTTTAAAAAAGTCCAATAGAAAGTATACTTGACAGACATACATAAGAGAAATTTCAGATATATCACAGCTCTAACCTTCACTTCTCTGCCATCTATGAGAGAAGATAACAATTATGAAAAAGTAAGAACATTATATTTGGCCTCTAAGACCCGTATTAAAATCACTGGTTTAAGAATTAGGGATACTGTGAGCTTGCAAAATAACTCCATTGTTCCAACTAAAAGAATAATAAAATGGAACAAAATTTTTAGGCTCAAATTGCTCAACTATAGGAAAATAGTATAATGGCACAGTACTTATTTAAGAGCTGCATAAAATTATTTTATATTAATTTTATGTTTAGAGTGCATAAAATTGAAATGTGACAAATTTTATTTATATGAAACATAATCAATGGCAAGTTACAAAAACCAACTTTTATCTTTAAAACATTGGGCAATGATTGGGCTCCAAATCATAAAAGTGTTTCTTCTTTTAATTATACATATGCTTGTTGCATGGCATTAACTATACAAAAATAAAACAAATACTTAAAATCATTTCTATTGAGATTAAACTCAAAGAGGCTTGTTATTCTGTACTTTAAGGTGCCATAAAAATTCATATATTTCCTAACATTCTGCCATTGCTATATTAGTAAATAAGTGTTTTTTCCCTTTAACTTCCCTGAAAATCTTGTTGACAGAATTTCCTAAAAACTGTTGATGTCTCTGATTCTGTCTATAGATTAGAAAGTGATTTATGAATGAAGGTATACCATATAAAAAGATGCCCTGTTAGTGAAACTATCAACTTTACTATCTGGAACTGGCAAAATGATAGAGAAAAAGTTGATGTTTAGAGACCTTATCAAGCTGATCTTCACAATGGCATTTCTCTTAAGAAATATTTCAGGATATTAGACTGTCTGTGTTTATGTGTAGCTGATAAGGATACAAAGAAAAATAGAGAAAGATCTTAAATTTTAAAAAATACATAATTCTTCTGGAAAGCTCAAAACCATTTCCTCAACTCTCATATAGTCTTAAAGCATAAAGTAGCAGAAACCCATAACATCAAACTTTAGAAGAAAGAAATATATAATAGCAGCTACCATGTTTTATTAAGTAGCTTTTAATGGATTGGAATTTTGTGTCCATTACCTTGCATTATCTACATAGCTATTTGCAAGCTCAAAATATTAAAGTCCTTGTATATATGAGGTAACTCATTCCCTGTTAGAAATACAACATGATAAAACTCACATAGTTATTTACAGAGTCAGGATTCAGGCCCAGATTTCTCTGACTCCACACTATAAGCTATTTCCTCTGAAACATATATAATACCATTGTGACATCCTGAAATTCTGGAAATATTGCCTAGGAAGAATACAAAATAACCTTGTCAGCTATTTTTATTCATTTATAACACAATCAAGCTTATAAAAAGCATAGAAATAAGCATGAAATTCCAAACAAACTAACTGAAGTGGGTTCTAATTCATTTAGCTAACTAGTAAAATATAATATAATTTAATTATTATAACTCAATTGGAAAAAAAAAACAACTTTTGCTCTCAAACTGGCATATATTCAGTGGCTGGCTATAATCTAATTTACTGTCCATTTAATAAAATGTCTTCTTTCTACTTCTCCTATACTATCATCTTCCATAAGAAAGTTAAAACAGATTTCTCATTGTACTTCTATTTACCTAAACATATAGAGATTAATTCCTATATAGGCTTTTATCTTCCTTGGAAAGTCTAGGTATGTGTTTCAATTTTTTAATACAACACTGACTTAACTAGAATCAACTATATCAAAGTTAAATATTAAAGCATGTAATATAAATGTATTAAACCATGTAGCTTGAGAGCCAGGAATACATCTTCTAAAATATTTTTAGTAATAAAAAACAATTTTTTTTATCAATGGAACAGAATTGTTAACTTAATTAAAGTATACTCTGAATATTATGCATTTAGATGATTTTATTACCTTCTTGAGTAATTCTTGAAGTCCACAAGGAATTTTCCAAGGAGAAAACACACTTATTCTTTCCTAGGACTTAAAAGGATACATTGTTTGGTTTTTTTTGTTTGTTTAAATAATGTGAATGGTTTGGGAACAATGGACTCCATGATAAAAAAGGAAGGCATAAATGAATTTTAACCTCTGTTAAAGAACTGATCCCTTAGTGGAAAATATATATGAAATTGAACTGGAAATCAAATATAATGATAAAGGATATAATTTACCTTGCTCTGATGTTAATGAACTAAGGTGACACAGGTTAGTAACATAAATTCCCTTAAATCAAGTTTCCTCTTCTTGAGAATTGAAACTGCTTAAAATGATCAAAATCCGGTAAAAATGCATGTAATGAAATAATATGAAAGCATTACATGTGTCATAATTTATAATTGATTAATATAAATTAGTTATTTGTCCTTTAAAATTTAGAGAGCTACACTTCTAATGAAATGAGAGATAAATTTAAACTGCAGGTGATTTACAAAGGAGAGATATTAATAAAATACAAATACAAAATTATCATGTAAACTCAGGGATAAGGAATATTAAGAGGAGTGATATGGCAGTATACAGTTAACTTCAACATGTTATATGACAGAACATGAGAATACTAGAGATCTAGCAGAGTTAAATTTCAGACTTTTTGAATAGTATACAGTGTTTTCAGGTCCTGGGGCTTTTATATACTAACCTGGAGACTATTAAGTTGTTATATATATGAGACTCTAGGAATCTTTTTAAAAATACATGTCTGCCTTGGTCTCATAGTCAAGGATTTTAAGTAGGCTAGGGAATGCTGGCCATCAAATTTGAATTAAAAAAGAATGGAAGGAAGGGAGGGAGGGAGAGAGGGAGAGAGGAAGGAGACACTGTTAGGCAGACCACTTGTAAACAGTCAATCCATTAACTGCAATCCCAAATTCTGGTACAGATTCAGTGCAAATCCAATTAAAATTAAGCAAACATTTTTGTCACAACTGAAAAGCTGATTCTACAAAAGAAAAAAATAAAACAAAGGAACTAAGATAGTTACAACAATTTAGAAAATGAATTAATTTGGAAGACAGATAATCTGATTATAGAATTTACCATAAAACTAAAAATAAACAAGAGAATGTGGTACTGGTGACAATATATACATGTAGTTCAATGGAATTGAATATGGTGTGCAAAAACAGATTCACTGAAATATAGTTAATTGACTTTCAACAAAGATGCCAAGTATATTAGTCTGCCAAAGGGATGCTTATGCAAAGTTCCAGAAATCTATTAGCTTTTATAAAGGGTATTTATTTGATATAAATTCTTATAGTTATAAGCCCTAAATAGTCCAACTCAAGGTTGCCTTCTCACCAAATTCAGTTGCCATGTGTTGAAGCAAGATGGTTTCTATTCTCTTCCTAGTCTCTCCCTCCTGAGCTTCCTCTTCTACTTGAGGCTGCATGGCTCAGCTTGTTCCCAATATCAGCTATAGACTGGCATAGGACTTGTTTCTCAGGGATTCCTCTCTCCCTTGGCATACGGCTTGTGTCTTTCTGGGCTTTCTATATCAACTAGAAACTATCAGCTGAATGACTCACTCTCCCTGGGGCCCCAGGATAAAAAATGACAGAGTTCTCTCTTCCTGTGTTTCTTCTTGAGTGAGTGTCTGTTTATATCAACCCACCAAGGGGACAGGGATTCAGCGTTACAGACCATAATGTAATATGGTCAAATCAAAAGCCCTAAATTGATTTTATAAAGTAAACTTAAACAGAGGCCCATCGACTGAATCTAATATAATCAAAAGGGTATTAGATCCAGTAGAATAGGTTAGTTTGCAAACATAATCTTTATCTTTTTGAAATTCACAAAAATAAACTCAAACTGTGACATCAAGGAAAATCCATGGAGGAAGAACAGTCTTTGGAAATAATGGGACTAAAATAAGTAAACAGCCTTTTGTCACACATGCACACAAAATACATTGATTAACCCTATGCACCATATTTAAACTTGTCTTAGTATGAACATTAGGAATTATTGAAAAACATAATGCTTTAAAACTTCTAGAGAAAATGTAGAAAAACATATGGATAACCAAGAGTTACTCAATGATTTTAAATAAATGACAAAATTCATGAACTGGAAGGGAAAAAATTGAAATACTGCACTTCATCACATTTAAAATTTTGTGCTTTGTTAAAGACAATCTTGAGAGATTGTGGAAACAAGCCAGTGACTTGGAGAAAATATTTGCTAAACATCTGTCTAAAAAAGAACATGTATTTGGAAGTATAATGAACTCATGTTTCAATAGCATGAAGACAAAAAATTAAAATCAATTAAAAATCTGTAAAAATTCCATCAGACATTTCTTAAAAGGAGATGCAGAGATGGCAATTAACCCCATGAGAAGATGCTCAGCATCATTTGTCTACAGAGTAATGCAGTTTAAACCCACTATGTGAACTCCCTTATTTGAAACTTTCTTTATAGCATTTCTGTCCTATTTAGCTGACATTCTTGTTATCTAGTGTACTAGAGAAACATGAAATTCCATCCTTCTGAAACTGATTCCAAAACAAGGAAATACAGTTGCAACATTTATATTCATGTGCTCTGTACATTGTATGAATTTCAGTATGGCATGAGGGAAACAAAGGTAAAAAACGAAAATGAAATCACAAACTGCTGATAGTTTGATAAATGTTATGATTGAATATGCAGCAAAAAATCTCTAATTAGTTATTAGAATTAATGAATTTAATAAGTGTGCTGGATGAAACATAAACTTAGAATAAAGAACCTATTTCCATACTGTAGTAATAAACAATTAGAAAATAAAATTGAAGGAGAGATAGCATTAACAACAATATGTTTTAAAATAATAAACCCAACCTAGGGATAACTCGAACTTAAGAAATCTAAAGTATCTATAAATATAAGTATAAAAGGCCCACAGCTGAAGTAATTTATTCAAAAATTCCCACCTATGATAGGATAAGAATTTCCAGGAATGGATTCGATTTAAGAAAAGGATATTCTGGGGTGCACAAAAGCTTCAAGCTGCCACAGACTTCTTCTACACAATGGAGGTAAAGAAGACTTTGCCTGTAATGCAGGTGATCCCCTAGGGCTTCTCTTATTTCTGCCATGCCCTGTGATTAAAGTCAAAGGAAAACTGCAACAACTCAATTGAGGCAGGACCACCAATGACCTAGAAACTTCTGAAATGTGCGACTCAAGAAATCACAGTTAGGGTCACTCCTCCAGGCAGAGAACCATGGACATCTGAGGTGCTTGCTGAGGGTAAAGGGAGCTTGGAATGGGTAGTGGAAAAAGGTAGTGATAAATATGAACTATGGCCATGAGAAGGTAACAGAAAGGAAGACTGTAATTCTTATGGATATTTTCCTTGTTTTATTATGATTATATTTGTATATATAAAAAAGCAAATATCTTTGTATTTCCTTCCCTATCTTATCCCCTTATCATATGACATAAGTTGTATTTGTTTCATATTGTAACATATAAGCTACAGGACATCAAGTTTAACAGTGAATATTACCCAAGTACCTCCAACCTATCCAGACTACATCTATAGTCACCTGAGGAGATGTCTTCAGCAATAAGAGATGTCTCATCCAATCAGGTGAAGTCCTTGAAAGGGGAAGTGATGAGCTATACATGTCACATATATGCAAATATATGATATTATGTTATAAATATTATATTATAAATTTACATGTATAATGAAACTAATGAGTGTAAATGATCATTCTATATCTTTTCTCATGATGATTTCTGAATGGACAGGATGGATGAACACATTCTATCATTCTATAAGAATTACTTCTAAAGGGAATCACAGATTTCACTGAGCTGCCATTTCCACTTTTTGGGTTTTTGTTCATTGTTTACATGGTAATAGTGGTGGGCTTGATCATTCTTAACATGATAAACTTCAGGCTACAAATAACCATGTATTTTTTTTTCAGGCATCTGGCCTCCACTAATGTTGTTTTTCAAAAGCTTTGGACACCATAATGTAATTTAATTTTCTTGCATATCAACACAGCCTCCTTTCATTGATGTGCTACCCAAATCACTTTCTTCAGTATAACTAGTGAAATTTTCTTTTTGCCAGTGTCTTATTTTACAACAGGGCTGCTGAAGCATAGTGCCAGAAATGGGTTGGCTTTCAGAAAGGGGATTTATTTGGGGTAAATGCTTATAGTTCTGAGGCTGTGAAATTTCCAAATCATTTCAAATGTCCAAATCAAAGCATCAGAGATGCTTTCTTACCAAAATCTACTACTGATGATTATGACATCCTACCAAGTCATGAGGCAAGATGGCGGGCAGTCTGTGCCGAGGTTCCTGTCTTCCACTGAAGGTTCACCATCTCCTGGAGTTCAGTAGTGAATGATTAGGTATATGACAGGGCTTGTCTCCTCAGTCTTGTGTGGCTCCATGGGCCCAGCCCATTCAAGGCATCTCTCTCTGCCTCTGTGCTTACTTTCCTTGTTATAGACTCAGGGACCTCTTACCTCTCAAGTCAACTCTGTTTTCCTGCAGACCTCTCTCTCACATGACAGGATCAATATGACAGCTTCCTTTCACTCTGTGCCTTTGTTTCTGTGTATTCCTTCATATAAGTCTCAACAAAAGGGCAATGAGTCATACCTCATTGATGTAGTCCAGTCAAAAGCAATATAATCAAATGTTCTAAAGTAAATCTAATGCAATCCAAGGGTTGCACACCAATAAGAATGGATTAAATTAAGAACGTAATCACTTGAGATTCAAAAAAGAACTTCAAACTCTCAGTCAGCAATGTCCTATGACCAATATGTGGCCGTCTGTAACCAACTACACTACACAGTCATGTCACAAACATTATTATTTACTTGCTGTAAATATTTACTTGTAATTATTTACTTGCTGTAAATAATTTGTCTCTGTAATATTTTTGTGTCTTATTATGCTAAAATTTCATATTTTCATTTTGTGGCTTTCAGGTAATCAGGCATTTCTACTGTGCTATCTGCCCTTGATATCTTGGTTGTACTTAAACATAAATGAAATTAAATTTTTAACTCATCTCTTCAGCTTTTAATTTAGTGCATTCAATTTTGATAAGCATCATGTTCTTCATATTGATCCTTACATCCATCCTTATGATGAAGTCTGCAGAGGGCAGGCATAAAGCCTTTCTACATGTGGATTTCACCTGACAGTGGTGGTGGTATTCAATAGAACTCTATTCTTTATGAAGGTGCAGCCCAAAGCCAGTCAATCCTTTGGTAATAATAAAATGGTCTCTGTAAGTTATACATTGGTGATACCAATGCTGAATCCCATGCTCTTCAGTTTGAAGAACAAAGAGGTGAAAAGGGCCCGAAAGATAACCTGGAAATGTTTGCAAATATTCTCTTCAAAATTCACACTAGGATACAGTAAATTTAGTTAAGTTACAGGTAATATATATGCTATCTGATATTTTTTAGCCTTGTAGCCTTTGCATACAATTGGAAACACAAATACCCTCCAGATTAAGATATAAGTCATTGTATAATAGTCACTCTTAACTTTGACATCCTTAAAGGGAAAAGGTTAGTGAGAAATCAAAGACATTCATTTTATGTACATATACAAACATACTCACAACAAAACAGGGAAGAAATATTCATGACCATTAAAGTCCCTGTTCTTTAACAGGTCACATGGTTGAAATTCATGTTTATCACTACCTTCTTTCACTACCCATTCCATTTTCACTTTACCCTCAGCAAACACCTCAGCTGGCAATGATTCTTTGCCTAGTGGAGTGACCCAAACTTTCATTCCTGAGTATTTTGGACCACTGTTAGTCCTGCTTGGATTGGGTTGTTGCAATGTCCCATTGGCTTTAATCACAGGGCACGGTAGTGCTCAGAGATACTCTAGGGGATCTCCTGTATTCCAGGCAAATCCTTCTTTATCTGTATTTTGTGGGTATATCCTATTTCCCCTTGATAGTCAGGATAAATTGCCCTAGTCAGTACTACTGTACTGTTCCCCTTTTTGCCTTTTGATTCACAGGTACGAAGAGTCCAAGATGGCCAGGTGGCAGTTTTAACTTCCAGTTCAGTGTAATCATTATTGTGTTCCCTGTCTGCTCCTTTTGGAATTAAGACCTGTAGACTAGCAGAGCTGAAGTTTGCAGGGGCAGGAAGCAAAAGTTTTCCTAGTGGATCATGAGGGGTAATAAAGAGTGGTACCACTCCCATATCCAACCTTTGATTAGTGGATCTGTGAGTCCTAGCTTTGGGAGAAACAGCCCCATAAAATAGTTACTGATTAAGAGCATACAACTCTCCTGGTGAATCATGCCCCAGACTTGCAAGATATTGCCACCTAGTTGGCACTGTAATTAGGTCTTCAAAAGGCCATTCCACTGTTCTATCAATCCAGCTGCTTAAAGATGATGGGGAACATGGTAAGACCAGTGAATTCTTGGAGCATGTCGCCATCCATGCACATTATTTGCTGTGAAGTAGGTTCCTTGATCAGAAGCAATATTGTGTGGATGGCATGGCAGTGGAAAAGACATTCAGTAAGTCTATGGATGGTAGTTTTGGAAGAAGTTTTGTGTCAGGGAATTCAATCCCATATCTGCAGAATGTGACTATCAAGTTAGAAAAAATTGCTGTCTTTCCATTATGGAAGTGGTCTAATGTAATCAACCTGCCACAAGGAAGCAGGCTGATCACTTCAGGGAATAGTCCCATATTGGGTGCTAAGTGTTGGTGTCTGCTGCTGGCATATTGTGCTTTCAGCAGTGGCTGTAGGCAAATCAGCCTTGGTGGGGGAAGTCCATGTGACTGAGTCCATGCATAACCTCCATCCCCACCACTATGGACACTTTGTTCATAAACCTATTGTGCAATGAGAGGAGTGGCTGGAGTAAGAGGCTGATGCCAGCCACAGAGCTGGTCATCTTATCCACTTGATTATTGCAATCTTCCTCTGCTGAAGTCACCCTCTGGTTAGCATTCACGTGGTTTACAAATATTTTCATGTTTTTTTCCACTCAGAAAGGCGTATCCACACCTCTTTGTTACCAATTTTCCAATGATGTTCCATCCAAGTCCCTGACCATCCAGCCAAACCATTGGCAACAGCCCAGGAATCAGTGTACAAGTTAATGGCTGGCCCTTTCTCCTTCCAAGCAAAATGAACAACCAGGTACACTGTTGGAAGTTCTGACCACTGAGAGGATTTGTCCTCACCACAGTTCTTCAGGGATGTCCCAGAAAGGGGCTGCAGTGTGGCATCTGTTCACTTTTGGATGCAATCTGCATTTAGTTTAGAACCATCTGTAAATCAGGCCTGATATTTTGCTTCCTCTGTAAACTGATTGTAAGGAACTTTCCAAGAGGCCATAGCTGTGGGATGGGAACATAAAGTAATATGAGAGGAGTGGTGAAAAGGAGCATTTGGGCCATGTCCTCATGTAACTTAGTTTTGCCTTTAGGAAACCCACTTGAGCCCTATCTCATATACACCACTTCCATTTTATGATGGAACGGTGCTGTATATGCCCAACATTATGGTTTGGTGGGTCAGACAATACCCAGTTCATGATTGGCAATGCAAGTGTCATGGTCATGTGGTGGCCCATCATTAAGCATTCGAAGTTTTCTAAGGCCCAATAACAGTCCAAAAGCTATTGCTGCAAAAGGACAGTTGTTATCATAAGATGGCAGACTTTGGTCCAGAATCCTGTGGGTCTGCCTTGTGAGTCTCCTATAGGGCCTGCCAAAGACTCCAGGCAGCATCACTATTTGCCACTGACACTTCAGCATCATTGGATCTGCTGGATCATATGGCCCAAGCAGCAGTGCAGGTGGCACAGCATCCTGGACCTGTCACAGAGCCTTCTCTTTTTCCAATCCCCACTCAAAAACCAGCTCTTTTCTGGTCTCTCAGTAAATGGGCCAGAGTTGCACACCCAAATGAAGTATGGGTTGTCTCCCAATTCTGAAGAGACCAACTAAGAGTTGTGGCTCTTTTTTGGTCATAGGAGGGGCCGGATGCAACAGCTTAGCCTTCACTTTAGAAGACATATCTCAACAGATCCCACTCCACTGGATGCCTAGAAATTTCCCTGAGGTGGTAGAACTCAGTATTTTTGTTGATTTTATCTCCCATCATGTCACATGCAAATGCCTTACCAATAAGTCTAAAGTAATTGCTACTTCTTTCTCACTAGGTCCAATTACATGATATCAAGAATATAATGCACCAGTGTGAAGTCTTTTGGGAGGAAAAGACAAATAATGTTCTTACAAAAATATTATAACATAGGGCTGCAGAGTTGATATACTGCTCAGGCAGGACAGTGAAGGTATATTGCTGCCCTTCCCAACTGAAAGTAAACTGTGTCTGGTGGTCCTTACTAATGTCAATTGGAAAAAAGATTATCAGCTTAATAGTTGCATACCAGTTTCCAGGGGATGTACTGCTTTGCTCAAGCAATTATACCACATCTGGGACAGCAACTGCAATTGGATTCACAACCTGATTAACTTCGCAGTAATCTACTGTCATCCTCCAAGATAGATCTGTTTTTTTTGCGTAGGCCAAATAGGAGAGTTGAATGGGGATGTGGTGGGAATCAAAACCCCTGCATTCTTCAAATTCTTGATGTTGGCACCAACTTTGCAATTACCCCAGCTATGTGGTATTGCCTTGAATTTACCTTCTTGCTAGGTAGGGGCAGTTCTAGTGGCTTCCACTTAGCCTCTCCAACCATAATATCCCTCAATCCACAAGTCAAGGATCCAATATGGGGATTCTCCCACTTACTAAGTATGTTTATTCCAATTACTCATTCTGCAACTGGGGAAATAACCACAGACTGGGTCCAGTCCCCACTTTATGCACTTAAAGACAGACCTGAGATAAAACTCCATTGATCACCTGACCTCCATAAGTCCCTTCTTTGACTGGTGGACCACAGTGATGTTTTGCTTAAGCTGGAATTAACGTCACTTCTGAGCCAGTGTCTAATAATCTCCAAAATGTTGGATCACTTCCTATTACCCAAAACAGTTACCTTGGTATTAGGCCATCAGTTTCATTGGGGATAGCTGGGAGCCATCAAGTGGCTCTGGGTCTATAAACTGGCTCAAGTCTAGGAATTGATTCAGGGACTATGATTCTGTGTTTCTGTAAGTCAAGTTAGAGATTTGTTCTCTTGATAAAAAACTTATCTGCTTATACAGATCAAGTTGGGATATAGTAGACTGCCTAATCATTTTAATTCTAAGTGCCCCATGTTCTATGTCCAAGAACATAACTCCATGTGACTCAGAATCTTTCGATTGCTTTTTGAGTCTGTCTTTCATTTTGGTAGCCACTCCCACCGTGTCTTTGGTGATTTAGTGCTGCTATTTGGCTTCTGCCAGCCCAAGATCTGATCATTCCCATAGTGCTTAAGTATTCTCGTTCCATGGCAGCAGTTTCCACAGTAATATCTGGACTACAGAGAAGAGCAACCACAGAGCTCTTTAGGGCAATGGAGTTAGTCTTACAAATTCACTCCTCATGGTTCTTGTTAAAAGTGTTTATTCTGGACATTCTTGGGGTAGGTGGACAGGTCTCAAATGGTGAATCCATTGTAGCTTTCCAATCTCTCTAAACCTTTGGATCCCCGTAAATATAGTATACAAGCAAAATTAAGCATCTCAACCCCAGACATTCTAGGCCAATTTTTGGTACATGTTTTAGCCAGTCACCAGTACAAACTGTTAGAGCCCTTTCTAAATCCTCAAGCTACAGCTTTGAATTCAGAATCTCTGCTTGGTGGGCCATATAAAAAATCAGCCTGATACAACCCTAAATTTCCTCCACCATTATCCCATACATTTAATATTCATTCCTACATTTATTCTCCTGATGGCTGTATATATAAATGGGAAAACTCATGCAGTTCTTTTATACTATAGGTTATTCCTCATGGATCACATTTTGTACTTCATCATTTGTGACTTGTTATTTTAGTCTAGAAAGATTAGAAATGTCTTACAAGCTACAGACCTCATGGCATTCTATTGCATTTTCATTTGGTGAGACCATTACAAATGTATCTGGCAAAGTCCCAGTAGAATTTAGGGTTTCAATGTCACCACTATTATTATCAACACATATGTCTCCATCCAAATCCTCAAGATTGCACTTTTTTCCAATCAGTGCCCTCACTTTAACAGCAGACATCCTGCAAGGTTGAGATTTTAGTTTCCTTTGTAACGGTGCTACCCTACAATAAGACTCTGACTCTGGTTTTCAGAGTTCTCAAGTCTGTGGCTGCACCAAACAAGATTTTTTTTTCAGAGCACACATAGAAACATTCACATCATTCATTCAGAATTTAAGTTGTAAAGTTCAAGTCTTTAGCTCATCCATCTCTTTTGTAACTTTATCCAGCTTATTTAAGAATAGCCAGCCAACATCATTATAACTTTTAATTCCACAAAACTCTGTGAAGGCATTAAAAAAACTCTTAAGCAGATCCTTGCCTTTTATAAGCATGGAACTAATCATATCCAGTGGTGATATTTTGTGTATCTATATTACCAACTCATACCAAGGACTGTCAGTGGCATCATGACTATTGGAAGGAAAGTTAGTGCCCATGAATCTAATCAGAGTAGAGAGACAATTGAAAAAATCCCAGAACCAATTCAGAAATGTCATTTTAAGATTTTGATTTTCAAAAACCATTTGTGGTGCCAAGCTGTGTTAGAGTTCTCTAGGGAAACAGAAATGACAGGACAAATCTGTAAAGTATGAGATTTTATGAAACTCTCTCATGGGACCTTGGGGATACACAAGTCCAAATTCCACAAAGCAGTCTGCAAACCAGGGTTTCAGATGAAATTCCTTGATGAGTCCCCAGGAGATGCTGGCTGTCTGTAGAAGAGATGGCAATTCTCTGTCTGAATGTTGAAATCTCTTCCATTATTAAGACCTTAACTGAATAAGAGGTCACTCATTGCTGGCAGCAATCTCCTTAGATGATTATACACATCAATTTGCATCTATGCAATCAACTCACTAATCATTGAAGTCCATGAATTCCCCTCATATTATAATTAGTCCAGTTCTTGCTTGACCAGACAACTGGGCAACATTGCACAGCTGTGTTCATTCATAATCCTAAACATCACAATGCCCTACTTTAAGATTCATAATTTCCTTATTCTAGAATTAATAAAGCTATTCCTGCTTTTTTGATAAGTGTTAGAATGATATATTATTTGGCATCCCTTTGCTTTATTTATTTATTTATTTATTTATTTATTTATTTATTTTCATATATATTTTAAAAGAAGCTTAGATTACATAGTTGTTACACAAAAATTACAAGGATTCCCGTGATCTCCACCTCCCATACCTCTCATAACATCTAACATAAACCTCTTTCATTAGTGTGGCACATCACCTGCAATGGATACACACATCCTGTGGCTTTGCCTCTAAGCATAGACCACAGTTCACATCATAGGCCACACTGTCTCCCACACAGTTCTGCATGCTATATGCTGCTCTAAAATGGCCTATATCTGTCACCACAACATCACTCAGAACAACCCCCAAGTCCTGAAAAAGCCCCTGTATTACAACTGCTATTCCCCTCCCTGTCCCAAAAGTGTCTAGTGGCCACTGGCTTCACCTCATTGTTATTATTGTTATTATTATTTCTTCCATTGCTTGAATCACAATATGTCTACAAGTACCATTGAGTCCACTCTAGTCCATAGCTCTTGCCCCAATCCTGAGGGGACTGGAATGGTGATGTCCACTCCATCTCCAAGTGAGAGTGGTCTTATACCCCATGGATATGTTGGATGGGATTATCCTGCCTTCAGCTGCAGGCTCTCTCCATTCCTTGGGATGGCCGTTGTCCATCATCATCGTCTCCTCACCAGGTGACTTGGATGAGTCCATTGAGCTGTAGAGCTCCACCGAGATTCCAGGCACAGCTGGCATGTCGGCAGGCCAGAGGCTCCAGTCTCTGGAAGTACACCTACAAACTCCAGCCTCACATATAGGTTTGAATAGAAGGGACTGATGGATTGTGTTTGTAAACTGCTCTGTCCCTCTGGGCATATTAGATTATATTGGTTTCAGAAGTTGCACTTTTTAAATAATGATTAAGGCTTTGATTGGGCCACATCAGTAAGACATTGCATGCTCGCCCCCTTGGTGGGTGGGGACTCACAGAGAAAAGACATGGCAAAGGACAAGAGTTGGGAGTTTTGAAATTGGAGCCCAGGAAGTAAGCACACAGAGGAGCAGAGCAGCTGAGCCCAGAGAGAAACAAGCCCCGGGGAAGAGAGGAACACAGGAAGCCTGAACTCCTGGCAGATGTCAGCAGCTATCTTCCTCCAAACGTGGCAACAAGCTTTGGTGACAGATGTAAATTATGCTTTATGGTCTAGTAACTATAAGCTTCTACCCCAAATAAATACCCTTTATAAAAGCCACCAGATTTCTTGTATTTTGCATCAGCACCCCTTTGGCTGACCAATACAATTGCTTTCATATTTTCCTTTTATTCTTTATAGAAACTTTCTTTTAGTTTTTTGAATATATTAATAAAAAGGAACTTAAAGCCTTTGAATGGTAAGTCCAACATCTAGGATTCCTCAGCAAAAGTTTCTATCGACTGCTATTTTTTCCTTGCACATGGGCCATAGTTTCCTGTTTCCTTGTTTCTCTCAAAAATTTTTGTTGAAAACTTAATATTTTGCATGATGCAATCTGGCAACTCTGAAATCAGAACTGCCCCCTCCACACACAAACACACACACCAGTATCTTTGGTTGTTGTTGCTGTTGTTTGTTTACTTACTGACACTTCTGAACTAATTCTGTATTTCCTCTATCTTGCAGTCACTGGGCTTCTCTGTTCAGTTAGTTGATGATTGGTCAAATTTTTCTCAAATATCTTGAACCAATGCCTTCTGTCCTTTGATGAGTGAATGTGTAGGAACATGTTTGGGGTGTGTATGCCTTCAATGTTCAGGCAGGTTAAAACTCTATCTGTCTTTACTTCTTGCTTGGGCAGGGCTTCAAGTTAGTACACAGAAGAGATCAGGTCCTTCTCAGGACATTCTGGGACACGCACAGAGCCCTACATATGAAGGTAGACTACTAGGTCACCAGATGGTGATCCCTATGCACAGCTCAATCCAAGATCTTCCTTTTAAGATTTTTGGCCAGGCACTTGTTTGCCCCAACTGGTATTGAAGATCACCTTACCACTTTTCCAGACATTTTCCTTCCAGGTCCCTCAGCAACAACTGGAGTCATATCCACAGACTCCTATTCCTATTCAAAACACCAGTTGAAAACTATAGGACTAAATATAGTCAACCATCCTGTCTTATCCTATCCAGCAATTCTCTGATTTTTCACCTTCTAATAGGTATATCCCAGTTCTACTTTCCCAATGGAAGTCTCTTTTGCCAATACTGGCCTTGGTTCATGCCTGAAGCTCTACCATTCCTTATAAATTCAGATCCACATTTAGCTCTAATTACAAACAAGTTTATTAATTTCAGGCACACTCATGAGAATCCAAGACCCACCAGAGAATGCACTGGAAATCAATTGAGAAACCTAAGATCAAAAAAGAAATTTTGCCTTTGGCAAATTTGAGATCTGGATGGATCATATTGCTTGGGAAACTGGTTATTCTTTTCAAAATATTAAGAAGTATAATTTTTCTTTAATAATCTTGCAAGATAAAACACTATATTATGAATGTTGCTGTGTCTGATCTAAAATTAATTTTCATATGTTATTGCAATAAATATATTTTAATGACTTGCTTGGGGGTCCAAGGGATTCCATTGTCATAACTTACCATATTCTATTATTATAATTAATTCCTAAGTTTGCAGAGGCCTTTCCAAAACTAAACTATATACCTTCTTTACTTTATTCATAGGAACTCATATCCAAAATTCTCATAGATCACTCCCTTGTGATAACACAGGAGGAATATGAAATACATGAGTCCCAATGTTAGCATCTCTTTAGAGATGTTAGGAAATTTGCTTTCAAGCTCTCCTGAGCTTCCAAATTAGAATCTGTAGAAGGAAAAAATAACTCATGAACTCTAAACAAGTGGAAAACATGATTTTGAGGACAGTTTTCCCATAGAGTATTGAAGAGAGCACTTTATATATATTAAGCTAAACATGAGTTTATTCTGATGTTTCCAGAAACTTTATTCCAGTACCATAGGGTTCATTCTACTCTTTGTTTCATACTTCTCTTGTTACTTCCTTCTCCCAGAATGGGAAACTTGGGTCCCACCACCCAAGAACTATTTATTTGTTCAATTGCAGTATACATGTGCAGCAGTTTCAGAATTGTTAATTCATAACCCTATAAGCAACAAATTTACCAACTAGAGTACAAGATTTATGTATAGTTCCATTGTGTCTACGATTTTACAATTTCTAGTGAAAACAACATTTTCCAAACTTGCTTTGGTCAGCTACTGTACCTCCACCCTCATGTGGTTATGTCATAAATTTAGAATGTCATTAGAGTCATTCGACATAGTATGCATCCTATCCTGTTATCCCTTGACAAAAGTGTAAATTTTTATTCATTTGCATATATTAAAATTCATTCTTTGTTGGGTACAATTCTATGGATATTTGACAAATGCATCCAGTCAACTCTCTACCACCTAGTACCATACAGAACATTTTCTTCACCCTAAAAATTCCCCTATTTGTCCCCCTTTTAGTCAACCATTTTCTCCTCCACCAACTTTGTTCAACTACGTTGAATTCTTTTACTTACAAGTTGAGAAATGAGGAGATAAAAATTGCCGTAGGGAGAGCCTTTGAAATCCTATTAAAAAAAACTAGTGTTTAAAGAACATGGTAAAAAAACACAATCCTGCAAATTATGGTTAACAACTTCTCTTCATTGCCATTTGAATTCAATCTAAGTTATTTATTTGTATGAATTTATATTTGAAAATTTTGAAAATATGCTGAAAAGATAATAATGGAGCTTTTCTCTGAAGGGAAACAAGAATAGGAGTTACTGGTGAAGGCGATTTATTTTTCATTATACACCATTTTGTAGTGCTTGTCTTTTTGCCATCTATACATAGCACAAAACTGTTAAAATAAATTATAATAAAATAAAATACAAAACCAATGTAAAACAAGGAAAATCACTAAAATCTTCTACTGGTATTTATCTACTTATTGGACAGATGATAGAGAGAATTGAAGAAATTAGTAAACTTAAACTAGGAGTTCTTGGACTCAATAAAATGCTCCCTACTAATTTGTGGATCATCCAAATACTTTTCTATAAAGTGCCTAGCAAAATGAGGTGAAATAGGGGGCATCTTAGAAAAGTTCCCTTAAGCAATTAAACTGGAATAACAAATACTTTTGTTGATCCTTGGCATTATATGTTGCTCCTTTCTTATATAGTTCTGAATAAAAGCCCTCTGAAATTAACCTGAAACAAGATGGTAAGTGAAATTTACAAAGAATTCACCTTTAAAACTGTCTGTGCACCTACCTAAAACACTGCATTGTTGGTCTTTCCTGACTGATTAAAATGTCTTCTATCATTTAGGCTGTATATAATTATTTACACTGATATCATAGTTTAGAGCAGACATTTAAAACATCCAGAATTGTACAATCAATCTCAATTTTGGGGAGCCTTCATTTTTTTTAAATTCAGAGGTATGACAACCCTTAATTACATTAGAATGGAATGGCTTGTTCAAGAGAACCACAGATACTCCTACATTTTTAAAGGATGGCATCTTAGTTTTTGATCTAGTGATGCAATGTCAGACACCAAGTCATGGTATTTTATAGAAAAACCCAATACATTTATGTCATTTGGCCATCCACAGGAGGTGTGCTTGTTATTTTAAAACAAAATTAGTTATTATATATACATAGAAGTATTTAATATTTGAAACATACAGTTCATACTTATACATCTATAATTAATGATGATACAATATGCTCATACTAGGCTATGACTTCTCAACATTTGTTGCTTTTCTTAATTCAATGAATCTGATGTGTTAATGTATCATGTACAAGGCAATGCCAGATATTGGCTTTCCCCACACATTATATTGCAACCCAGAATTATAGTTGGGAATTTATTTAATAGAAAACTATGTGGAAAAATTTATACTCAAAGTCAGTGTATGAAACAGACAAGTCCATCTTTGTTTTTCCACAAACCATATTCATAATAGTTTGCTTAAATATCATCAAATCCAGCAATCCTATGGACATCATCGTCTCCTTGCTTTGGACCACAGGGCCTTTATCGAATTTCTTACTGATCCTTCTCACATCTATCTTACAAGCCCACTGGGATCCTCAGGTGGGTTTTTATGCTATTATGTATTGGAAAACACTGGAAATCATTTCTGAGGTGTCTTGTCCTCTCTCAGTTAAATACTTACTTCCCTAAATTGCTAGGAAATGAGCAGACCTCACAAAATATTTGGAAACAGGAAAATAATTCCCTAATTATTTTTATGTCACCATAGAGTGCTTTTTGCACTATCGGAGATTATCACCAGTTTCTTCAAAGACACATTATTCCCTAATAAAGATTGAAACCTGTTCTTATTGCACAGCATTGATGTGGCCACAGCTATCAGATAAGACAATATCCCATAATATTATTCTTTATACTCAGTGATAAGGAAATTAAGTAATAACTAATAGAGGTAACCTCAATGAGTAAATAAATACTACATGAGCCTTTCAGAGAATAAACCAAAGAGGGAGCAGAGGTGGCTCAAGTGATTAGGTGCCTCCCTCCCACATTGAAGGTCCTGGGTATGGTTCCCATTGCCTCCCAAAGAAACAAGAAAGATGAACAGACACAGCAAGTGCAAAGCAATGAGGGGGTGGGGAGAAAAGAATACATAAAAGAAATATTTTCAGGGGTGTCAGTGATACGGGATACATGGGAGGAAGTTCACCTGGGGCATACATATAAGACATATAAATGTGTTCAAGTGTTCATGGGGCATTGTCACGGTGGGTGGAGATTCACACAACAACTGAAAGAATATCAAATTTCCATCCTGGGGAGCTCTGCCACATCTCTAATGGAACAGCAAGAATCCCCCAAGTACAGGGACAGTGACTAGTGAAGAAGAATCGTCCTTTGATAGGCCCTTGATATTGATGACTGTAGTTATGTACCTTTACTTTTAAATTGAAACTTAGCCTAGCATTATGGGGTGTCTAAGAGTTACCTCATGAAAGCCTCCTTGTTCCTCAAATGTGGCCTTTCTCTAAGCTGAACTCATGGACTCAGCATATAAATGCATTACTTTCCCCAGCATGGGACATGACTCCTGAGAATGACCCTACCTGACACTGAGGGATTACTACCAAGTGCCAGCTAACAATGCAACTGGAGAAAGACCTTGGTCAAAAAGGGGAAAAGCTAAAGACAAATGAGTTTATATGGCTAAGAGACTTCAAGTGAGTCAGGAGGTCATTCCAGAGGTTACACATCTTAGTATAACCTCTCAGTAGAATTTCATTGACAGCCAAAGTAAATACTACCTCAAATAGCAGGGCTCCTGAGGGCTATGGAGACACCCAGATACTATAGTCAAGGCAGATATCAAGGCAGATAGCTCTGTGTTTAGTGCCTTGTCAATGGGCCCTACTTTGGAATTTATGCTCCCAAGTGTGACAGAGTTGGACTCAGTGCTGGTTTCCCTGCATATGACTCTTGTGATCCTTCTATTTGAACCTATAATTAGCACTAGACTTGATACATGTATGTCCAAGAGACTTAAATCTTTGGTCTGCCCATGTGCCAGTTCGGCCTTGAATCTCAACAAAAGTGCAGCACCTACTCTCCAGTTCATTGGACACACCCAGGACAACTGAAAAAAGAGATGATGATGGGCAACAACCATCCAAAGGAACCGAGACAGTCTACAGCTGCAAGCAAGAGAGTCCTACCCATCTGCCCTATGGGATGGAAGCCTCTTCTCAATTAGAAGTGGAATGGGCATCACCATCCCAGAATCCTCAGATTGGGGAATGAACTATGGACTTAAGTAGACATATTGATATTCTCCTATGGACTTATTGTGATTTTAGCAATGTAAGAACTTATATCATTGATGCGGAGGTAGTGGCCACTGGAGTTTCTGAGGGCAGAGAGAGGGAAAAACAGGTGTAATATGGGGACATTTTTGGGACTTGGGAATTTTCATTGCAATGACAGATACAGGCCATTATATATCTTGCCATAACCTACAAAATTGTGTGGGAGAGTGTGTAAACTACAATGTAAACTGTAATTCATGCTTAGTGGCAATGCTTGAAAATGTTTTCACCAATTGTCTAACAAATGCACCACACTAATGAAGAAGGTTGTTAATGTGGGAAAATGTGGGCAGTGTAGGGAGTGGGACATGTGGAAATCCCCTCTATTTTTTACATAATTTTATATAATCTAATTATCATTAAAGAAAAATAAAAATACATATTAAAAAGCAAAAAGAGTAATTCAAAAACAGAGCAGCATAATGTTACACCAAATTCAGGGAGGGATAGATTCATGGAGAGTTGGTTATTCCGTTTTTTGAAAGATACATTGTAATTTTTATCTTTCTTTCAAAAACAATTTCAAGGGAATAGGTATAGCTCAGTGTTAAAGCACCTGCTTCCCATGTACAAGGTCCCAGAGGTCCTGGGTTCAATGCCCGATATGTCCTTAAAAAAAAAAAACTCATTTCCAAGCAACACCAAAAAATAATCAATATGAATGATTGAAACAAAAAATAGATAATAGTGTTTCAAAATTGTGAAATGTTAGGTGATAATAATGCCACAGTAAAAGCCTAGCTTTAGATCTGTGGTTCTTCATAAACAGAGAATACCATCAAATCAACTCCAGCCTGCCTTGGACTCCCCATGGAGCATGTGCTGTAATTTTTCTGATGATATAATTTGCATCATGTCCCTTAAGGTCCTTTGGGAAAGAGTCACTGAAAAAACCCTATAGTTTGTTATTGCTTAAAGCCATTCAGAGGAAAAATAGGAGCACATTCTACTCAGGTAGGTTAGAAGGGAGTATTTCAAAATTGGGATCAAGGAAATTTAATAAATGAAGATATATAGACTAGAACAAAAAATAACACATCTTAGTATTTTCTGAAATAAGGGTAAATACTGTTTCCTATCATTTTATTTCAGGTGTGTGTGTATCAGTTTTTATGTAAAACATATTTCTTATTATTTTGAGATGGAAAAAAAAATTGAGAACTCCAAGATAGAATCTATTAGGAGGTTTGGAAAAATCAGGCACGTGATTGACTAGACTGAAATCTCTGCCAAATTGTCTTTATTCTTACAAAAGCTAGTGATTTTACCTAGGATGAGAGATGAATACATTAGAATAAAGTCATCAATACAAATGTAAGTGTATTTTATGCAAGTAAATAATATTCATTATGAACAAAGGAATAAATATAGAAATATTATTACAAAAATTAGTAACTATAATAACTGTATCCAGAAAAGACTATGTTAGGAAATGAATGAAAAAGCCATGGTTCCCAATAATGAAATATACAGTCAGTCAAGAGAAGAACTATAGAAAGAAATGATAGCCATACATATGAGAAGATCCATAAATAAGTGATGTATAAAGTATTTCCAGAACACAAAGATGAAAGATGGTAACACAGCATAGGAATTAGAAATAAGGGAGGGGCTCAAAGGAAAGGTGGGATTTTGAAAGGTCTTGAGGGCTAACAAGAGTTTTCCCTATCACTAAGCATTAACCTGCTAGGGGTGGGCACAGGGAAGTGCACATACAAATGAGAAGCAAGTAAGGGCAAATTGTAACTGAGAAATTGAAAACAATCATTCTAATTAGATTACCACATGTTGGCTGTGGCAAAGGGAAAGAGAAGTGACTGGAATTTGAATATAAAATACTTATGGATAAGACTGTATACATATATTTAAAAATAGAAAAAATTTTTGGTGCTCGTACTGAATGCAAGGAAAAAGAGATTCTTTCCATGAAAGAAGTAATGAAAGAAATGCCCTGGGGAGGGAAAGATATCCCCACTAGGAGCTGGTTGTAGGTAAGCAGGGTATGTTTGCATTTCTCAAGTTGGTGGTAGTGATACGCAGCCTTGGGGAATGGGGAGTGATTAAAATGTCTTTGTGAATCATTACTAGATGATAAATTATCTTTAGTAGATTATAACCAGAATTTATTATTGAAATCTATTTTTAGAGTAAAAATATTAGTGCATCCACTTATCCAGATGTGAGAGTACCATTCTGGATATGTATATGTGTTTGATTACATCTTATAACAACTATTTCTCTCAATGGCT
The DNA here is from genome assembly GCA_029593785.1 of Cabassous unicinctus. Lineage (NCBI taxonomy): Eukaryota > Metazoa > Chordata > Mammalia > Cingulata > Chlamyphoridae > Cabassous > Cabassous unicinctus. The sequence goes on from JAQZBX010003927.1 coordinate 35,679, forward strand.
CAAGGCTAGAAATGTCTGAATGCTACAAATATTGAGAAGGGTATTTGATAAGGGCAAACATATAAACCAATATCTAATTGTCTTCTTTCTCTTTTTTTATTTATTTCTTACTATTTTCTTTTCTTAAAATGTACTTTCATTTGTTCAGATGAAAATTAGAGCATGTAAGATTGAAGGTTTACTAGGATTTAATTTTCTTCCTTGAAAATGTTGCTAACAATTGACATTAAAAATCCACCTGTATGTCAGAATTCCAGGAGTAAATATCACACATTTATTTAGGATAAATTTACAGGGAGTTACTTTGAAGGTATTTACTAACCACAAAGTTGCTGTTCAATAAATGTCTTAAATTAAAGCAAAAAAATGAAAAAAGTCCATAATCCTAAACATTTTTGGGATAACCTGAACAAGAATTATAGTATACAAGAGCCAATAGGTAAATAGTGAAAAGAAAGGAAGAAAATATGTCTTTATTTTATGTATGCAGCATTTATTTCTAGTGTGTGCCTTTTCAGTACACAAAAAGTAATTGTTTTTTTCTTAAAAATTTTTTCTTCATTTTTCCAATGTAAAGTGAGAGAGAGGGAAAAAAACAAACGAGAGAGAGAGAGAGAGATCAAGAGATATAGAAAACCATTATTAGCCTAACTATGAAGATTGTATAGGAACCTCTGGTGACCAGCCTATGGTAAATGATAAAGGTAGAATGGGAAAATAGAGAATTCTCTCTCTGTTACCATTGCAGCAGTCTGCACAGGAAAAATTACAGGTCTGTCAGACTGATGCCACTGAAGAAGATTCATTTTCTTCTATGTTATCAATGTTAACATTTCTTCAATAAAAACAATAGTTTTAAATTTTGAAAAAATAAGGTTAATTTTAAATAAATATAATATGCAGGAGCTTTGAACCAAGACTAAGCCAATGTGGACTAAATCTTAACCTATAGCTTTTAACTTTGTATAAACAATGATTTGTGGGAATGAGGGACAGAAATAAGCCTTTTCCAAACATACCTCTTTTGTCTCTCTGACCCATCTCCAGTCTCCCAGTATGTTAATAATAAGATATTCTTACTCCATTTTTTAACAATAAACACTCTTTTCAGGATATTATGTTATAAAAAGATCACTTATAGGAATGGTAAGGCATATTTAATTCTCCTTTCACCTTCCTCATCCCGACGGTCTGAAGACACACATGGCTCCAATTAATTGCACCCAGGTGACAGAATTTATCCTTTTGGGCCTCACAGATCATCAGGAGTTGAAGATGCCCCTTTTTGTGGTTTTCTTGTCCATCTATCTATTCACAGTAGTAGGCAACTTGGGTTTGATCCTAGTCATTAGAATAGATACAAGACTCAACACACCAATGTACTTTTTCCTTAGCCAATTGACTTTTGTTGATTTCTGCTACTCTTCTGTCATTATACCCAAAATGCTTGGGAATTTCTTGTGCAAATAAATGTTATCTCCTTCAATGCATGTGCTGCTTAATTGGGCTGTTTTCTGACATTCATGACAGAAGAGTATTTGCTAATGGCTTCCATGACATATGATTGATATGTGGCCATTTGTACTCCCCTCCTGTATATGGTCGTGATGTCCACAGAAATCTGTTTTCAGCTTGTAGCGGCCCCCTATAGCTACAACATCCTGGTTGCACTGTATCATACCATCCTCACCTTCCGCCTCTCTTACTGAAACTCCAACATCATCAATCATTTCTATTGTGATGACATGCCTCTCCTCAGGCTAACTTGCTCAGACACTCACTCCAAACAGTTATGGATCTTTGCCTGTGCTGGCATAATGTTCATTTCCTCCCTCCTGACAGTCTTTGTCTCCTACATGTTCATTAATTCTGCCATCCTGAGGATGAGCTCAGCTGAAGGCAGATGCAAAGCCTTCTCCACATGTGGTTCTCACATGCTGGCATTCACCATATTCTACAGCACCTTGATCTTTATGTACTTACAGCCAAGCTCAAACCATTCCCTTGGCACAGACAAGATGGCCTCTGTCTTCTATACAGTGATGATCCCCATGCTGAACCCCTTGATCTACAGCCTCTGGAACAAGGAGGTAAAAGAAGCCCTGAAGAAAGTTATCATCAATAGAAACCAGGATTCTGAGTTTATGAAATGAAGAAAGTGACTTTAAATAAAAATGGACTTTTCTATATATTCTGAATATTTTCCCTATCTAAAAACTAGCAGAATGCCTATTTTTAGCAATTTGTTCATTGGAAAATGAAATTATTTTTAGAAGTTTTCATTTAGAATGAGATTTCAGATATATAAGTAATCATAAGACTTTATATCCACTTTCTCGTTTCTTATAGTACAAATGTATTAAAATAATTAATTCTCTGATCCAAAATAAATTGTATCAATTTTCTCATTATCAAATGAATAATGTATTAAAAATAATTAATTATATAGATAGACAACTCGGAACAGGCAGAGCTTTGACCAAAGTCAAGGCCCCTCCAACCCCTAATTCAGGGTTAAGGATTTTAAGGCAGCACTGACAATATATTCCAAGTGTAAAGCAAAAACTTGTAGTCTAAATATTTTCCTGATTTGTAAATTTCTTGAAAAAGATTGTGAGTATAAAACTGTTTCTTATTAATACATATAACAAATTTCTTTATTAAAGGGAATCGTACATTTAAAACTGATCTCTGTCACTGATTTACCATGGCCTTTTATTAACATGAAAGTCTGGGTTGGTCTCTAAATACTAACTTTTTAAGTGAACTGCTTTCCTTTTGCCTATGAGACCTCATTATATTTTGTTTTCCAAGAATATATTTTGAAAAATGAAATTCAAGGAACAAACCCCAGGAGCAAAAATAATTCTAAAAAGTACACTCACAATAATGGAAACATCATAGGTCACTTGCCAGAAGATAATATTATATGCAGCTATGCTGAGCAAACCTTAGGTAAGTTGGTCATTATTTACTAAGCTTATGATACACTGAGCCCAGTAGGCAATGAAGCCTATGGAAAGAAGCATGTCTTTCAATAACACAAATGTGGTTAGATCCCAAATGCTTTAGTTTATTGTTTGTGCTCTCACTGAATACCAGATTATTTATCCATTAAATGAGCATATCACTATTAGATTTAGAGTCTTTGTGAATATTAAGCAAAATGAGAAAAGATAATGGTCCATGGCAGGAACTAAAACATCATTTCATCATTCCCCTTTCTACTACCCCAAAAGCTTGAGTTTTCATCCCAACTTTACTAACCATAAGTCACATGAACATGAGGGAATGATTTATAAATGAGAATACCATATGTGATAACTGATAAATAAGTGAAACTTATATATGTGTGTATGTTTCTAATAAATGGAATGACAATTTTATAATTATCAATTACACAGAAAGAGATTTGGAGTTTGTGACTCATGTATGTATTTTTCTTTTTTTTGGAGAACTTGTAGATTTACAGAAAAATCATGCAGAAACCACAGAGCTCCAATATACCACCTATTATTAACTCCTTCCATTAATGTAATATATTTGTTATTACAATTGATCAAAGAATATTTTTATAATTATTATTATATAACAGAAAATGCAGTCCATGGTTTTTATGTTTTTTGTTTTTAAAATTTTATTCTAATAATTTATACACAAATTAAAATTTCCCCTTTTAAACACATTCAAATATATCATTTAGTGCTCTTATTTGCATTCACAATGCTTTGCTACCATCATCAATATTCATTACCAAAACTTTTCCTAATTATTTCATATCAGTGTGATCATACAATATTTGCCCTCTTGAGTCTGGCTTATTTCACTCAACAGGATGTCTTCAAGGTTCATCATGTTGTTTCAGGTATCAACTTCATTTGTTTTTAAGGCTAGATAAATATTTTCTTTATTTTTCTCCTTCCCTGTTTGTCTAGGGACCATTTAAATTCTTATTAGGAAATGACAAGAAATGTGTTATTAATGACCAAAGAAAGGAGATTTTATTCAAATAAAAATTTTTTTAAAAGCCTGCCTTTAGTTATTCTTATGGTCAAATAATTGGAAATAGTTCAAATTCCACCTGGACATCAGATAAACACAAATTATAGGATTATTAATATAGAAAATTAAGTTGCTAATGTGCGCAAACATGGAATGGGTTGTAACACATATATGAAATCCAATTTAATGAGATAGAGTATAGCATAAAATGTAGAGAATGATTAAAATTGTGTAGGAAGGAAGAAAGGGAGGGAAGGAGTGAGGGAGGAAGAAAGGAAGGCAGGAAGGGAGGAAGGACTACAATATAATGGCTGTTCACATTTTAGTAATGATATTTGAGTGTACTTTTTTCTGCATGCATATATAATCTACAGGCCATATCATGTGAATATACATAAATCAGTTACTATTGTAAACCTTATTTAGAAACCTGCTGTTTATGGTTAAAATCTGTGGAACATTTTTCAATATTAATAAATGTAGACTTCTTTCAGATATAAGGACTAATATTTTACTGAACAACTCTTCAATAATATATAACTAACAACTATTAGAATATATTTAGACAATTTTCAGTTTGATGTAATTAAAAAAAAGAACAGTGTATATACCTGAATACTTTTATTATTTCTCTAAGTACCCAGCAGTAGAATCATTGTATCAAGTGACAGGAAGCTTTTTCAGAAATTTGATGTTTACTGTTTGTTTTAGTTTCCTGGCTGCTACAACAAATACAAGGGGTTGGCTTAACAACAGGAATTGATTGGCTCACAGTTTCAGAGGTTAGAATGCTTGCTTTCTTGTGATGTCAGTGTCTTCTAGCTGGCTGGCAACCTTTAGGGGTGTGTTGACTTCCAGTTTCTGGCTACTCCCTATTGCTTCTTTTCTGTGTCCAATTTACTTTGACTGTATGGACTTAAGCCATATTGGATTAAGGCCTACCCTCATTCAGTTTGGGTACTCCTTTGTTAATAAGATCTTCAAATGTCCTATTTACAAATGGATTCACATCCACAGGATGAGTTGGGACCTGAACATGACTTTTGTTGGAAACATGATTTAATCCCCAACAGTGTTACTTTGCTTTCCAGAGAGTAGAAAAATTAAATTGTTATTAGATATTTAAGATGATGTCGATTTTCTCTCATATTTTCCAACAGTGGATATTATCTTTATTTTAATTGGATCAGTCTTATGGACAACATATTGTTAGCCTGTCCTTTGGTATTTAATATTTTCCCATTGTAATTAATTTATAATAGATTAATAATAAATTAATAGTAGGACGATAGTTTAAGACATCATGGATTTTAAATGCTGTTTTTAAAATATGGTATAATTATATAAGGTGTATGTCTCTTACTAAATATTATTTTATATTATTTTGTTTATAATACCAATTTATTTTTATAGTGCTACCAACAGTGCTCTGTTGGAGGTAGCTTATACCAGCTCACAAGATCCATATCTGCACAATTCTTCCCAATTACATGTTGGGTGATGACATGTTGGTAGCTTGGAATCAGCTGGTGGGGCCATTTAAACCATGGAAATCAGGAAATTAGCAGATGCTATAAACCAGAACTTTCTTCCTTTTTCTGAAAGCTACTTCATAAACATTCGCTGGCACATTACTGACGCCCATCCTGTTACATATTCTGTAGTTTATAATATATTTTACTGTTTGTAAGGATAAATAACTCTTTATTATATTGTATTTTAAGAAATGTCCTGTTCTTGCATGTTTTCTCTAATAGATTAATTTAAGGTCAGCTGTCATGTATTATCTATTTGAATTAATTTGTAGAAAATTTCCTTCTTTCTTAAATGTCATCCCAGCAAGAAATAAGGTGAGTCTATGAATTTATTTAGGTTAAACATAAACAATATGAATATATAAGAACAAACTTTTGCTAAGTTTAACGGTAAATTAAACCTAATATTTAAAAATATTTGTTTATTAATTTCAATGAATTCTTGAAAATTTTATTTTTATATTTTATTTCAGGTACATTTTTATTATCCTATCATTTTCATGATGTACCTTTGTAACTGAACACTTTACCAAACTCATTAAAATATATTAATATTTTTACTGAACTTATTGTTCAGGTACAGTATCACATATTTATAAATAATGATATTTTACCTCTCCTTTTCATTATACTTGCTAGGACACTGAGAGTAATATTTAGTCAGAGTCATGACTGTCTTGATTGAGTTATTTTGAAATGTCTAATTATTTCACTTTTATCTATTGCTCTGAAATCTGTTGTCTTCCCTTGAATCACTGAGGTATTTATTCCACTATAACTATAATAATGGGTTTTCATTCTATATGTGAGATTTCATCTTTTAATTCAGGTATCTTCTGTCTTCTTTAACAATACCCCACAATACTGAGCATCTTGGAATTGCTGCTTGGAACAAATACATACAGGCCAAATCAAGTAAAGTTGAAACCTAAAAATGGCCCATGAGATCCATAAGGATTATCTTTCCAGTATGATCACCATAAAATGAGGGTGAGTCAATTCCTTAATTCAATGAGCCAAGATTATCCAAAATAGATATTCTGGAGATAATGGTATAATATACTTCCACACATATTCCATGGCCAAAGGCAGTAATTCGAGTGTGACTGAATTCATCCTCTTGGAACTCACAGACAGCATGGAACTTCGAGCTCTTCTTTTCAGAATCTTTCTGATTATCTACTTAATTAGTGCCATGGGTAATCTTCGGTTAATTATGCTAATTCAAATCAGTTCTCGGCTCCACACACGTATGTATTTTTTCCTCAGTCTTCTAGCTTTTGTTGATTTTTGCTATACCTCCTCTGTCACGCCGAATACAATGGTGAATTTCCTACAGAAAGTTAAAAGAACATCACTACCTGCTTGTGCCACACAGTTGTTTTGCTTTGTCATGTTTGTGGTCTGTGAAGTGTATATGCTCTCATTCATGGCCTATGACAGGTACGTGGCCATCTGTAACCCTTTACTCTATACCATTGCCATGAATAAGAGGGTTTGTATTCAAATGGTGGTTGGTACATACTTGTGTGGATTTTCTGTGGGACTCCTACAGACACTTCTTACCTTCCACTTGTCTTTCTGTGACGGGAATATAATAAATCACTTCTATTGTGATGATGTACCTTTGGTTGTTATGGCCTGTCATAAAATCCATTACAAAGATATCAAAGAACTGATATTATTCACATCTGCTGATTTCAATATTCTCTTCTTTCTTTTCATTGTCCTCATTTCCTACATATTCATTCTATTTGCATTCTGAGGAGTAATTCTTCAGAAGGCAGACAAATAGTCTTTTCAACTTCTGCATCGCACCTGACTTCCATCATTATATTTTACAGGACAATCATCTTCATATATATGCAGCCCAAAAAAAGCCATTCTCTGGATACTGACAAATAGCTTCTGTTTTCTATGTCATGGTAACCCCCATGCTAAATCCTTAATTTTATAGCCCGAGGAACCAGGAAGTGAAAAATGCTTTGAGGAGTATTATGAAAAAGATGTGCTCTACTATTAATGAAAAAAATTGCTACTGCCTCTTTAACAGCACTCTCTTCTCCTCCTTAGCAGAAACCCACAGCTTTGAGAAAATAACTGTCCCTCTGCTCTTTCTTCCATGGAATCCACAACTTAGGGAGATAAGTGCCCTCCTCCCCCTTTTGTCTGGAATCCACAAAGTTAATGATTCTACTCCTCTCCTCCCTGAGGCCCTCTGCTTTAGGAAGATGAGCTAAACCTGCACCTTTGCTTCTGTAACCCCGCCTCCCTGCTTGCTTCAGAAACTTGCCCAGCAACCCACTAGCCAATAAACAGAAACCTATATGACCCCAAGAAAGCCCATGCCCAGGGCTCAGATTTTTTGGAGACTTGACTCTCCTCTGGGCCCTCACGTAATAAAACTTTGTTCCTCCATCTTTCTGAGTGCATGCTTGGGTTTCTCATCATCTAAATTTTGTCTGCTGCAACACTATTAAATAAATTGCCTATGGTTAACTGAAAGCCCTCTAAATAGAGTAGAGAAACAACTTTAAAAACTCAAGTTTTCTTCATTAACATATAATTAGTAACAATTTTTTTATATTTATAATACTATAAAAATAAACGTGGACTCAGAAATTGCGTTAACATTCTGAATTTATTTTTATTATTTTGAAAATCATCATTTCTGATGATAGTAAAGACATGTTAATGAAATAAATAGATTTTCAATAGTAGGTTAAATTTTGTTTCATAGAATAATCAAAAATCATTTTCAGAAGTGTTTTGACTTGAATGCTTCATTTCATGAACCTTACATTAGTGAAAAAGTACATTCACCATGATTTGCTAAAGCAGCTTTAAGCCATTAATGTTATCTATAAAATATCTACAGACACCAATCTCCCAAACCCTGGTCAGCTTACCCTGAAGAGAATTGCTAGTTTTGAAGACCTGACAGAAACACTGGCATCTACAGTAGAAAAGTTAAAAATAATAAAAGAGCAAATCAAATATTAACAAAGGAGCCAGGCAAGCCCTTCTAGTCAGAATAAGGTCTGTAGATTAGAAAATAATTACAATCAATTTTAGCTTGCTGTTTTTGGTAATTGCACAGTGGTCATTTAAGAGAATATGCTTGTTTTTAGTAATACTTATATAAATGGTGAAAAGAGACATCATGTCTTCAATTTATTCTTGAACAGTTCAGGGAAAATATGTGACAAAACGTTAATATTCAGGGAATCAGGGTGAAGGCTATATAGGAATTATTTGTAAAATGTTAGCATCTTTTCTGTAAATCTGAAATTATGTCAAAATAAAAAGTTAAAACACGAAATAAGTCCTTCAGAGTTTTAATTTAATGGTTTAATTGATCAATATATTTTTAAGATAGTTCTTATTTTGGTGCCCAAATTTCAAATTCTATGTAACTTTAAAATAGTAGATTTTTTACAAATAATACTTACTGGCAATATATATTTCTTTAAGAACATAAATAAAACATCCATTTTTCTCCAATAAATCTTTGTTTAATAAAATTAACTTTTTCTTTAGGAGAGCTTATTGCTGAGTTTGTATTTTTACCTGTTACAAAGTAAAACAATATACCATACATTTTTAGAGAATGTTAAATCACAATTTTGTATGTTTGGTTAAAATAACCTTGATTTTTGTTAATAATTTTATGATCATTCAAAAGTTATGAGAGAGACCAAAAGTAGCCAAATGATATATGTTATACTAAAACCTCAAATTTCAAATTTAGCGAATGAACTGTATTTTAGTTTTGACTATGTAATCTCACTCTCTTAACTCATAGTATTGTAGCTTAACATTGTTACCTATTACCCAGAAACTGTCCTAAGGCACAAAGTAAATTTTTGTTTTCTTTTTCCTTTCTCTTTGTCTAAGCCTGGCAAGACTGAGGAATTTGCAAAAAGATTGGGATAAATGAAACCAAGTATTGAGAGTTAACAAATAACCATAGTCACTGAATTATTACATAGAAGATTTCTTTATAAATGTATTTCTTTGATTCTAAATATTAAGTTTTATTTTTATAGCTGTGTAATCTTTAACTGGTAACTAGTTCCCACTGGTATTCTCCTTATCTTACCATCCATGCTTACAACCCCTTGATGGCCCATTTTGTTCAGTTTAGTCAAGATTTACAAATGTTTAGCTTAAGTCTCCTTAGTCATTATCTTATGTGGATCGAACTATTTACAACCTTATATATTACCTCAGCAAAACTTTGTCAGTTCCTAATGGGTGTTAATTAAGTAATTTATGACCTGGTTTGTAACCTGTAACCCAATACTTACCCCAGCCAGCCTCTGGGGCCTGCCCTTACACACTTCTAATTAAACAAATCAATCAATATCCCTTAAGATCTCAACATCCCTATCACCACCTACCTTTGTCTGAAAATAATAAAAACCCTAGCTATCTTTGTTGAGGGAGAGAGATTGGAGAATTATTTTCCTTACCTCCATCATCTTAATAAAGCTCTTTCCCTTGTGTGATCAATGTTTGTTTGGACTTCAAGTCTCCGTACCTGTCAAGAACATAGGGAACTTGTGTGGGTCCCCTTATGTTCCAGGCAAAGTACTGAAACAGATAAATATCTGTTCATAAGGATTCAACTCTTCATTGAGGCACAAGTCAAGAGAGAATGAATTTGGACCATTCAGATTCAATTTAGTTATTACAAGTTTGGAATTCAGGTACATTGCATGCATGATAGAGAAAACTAAGATTCTGTATCTGTTATAGTCACTTTTACTTCTCCTGAGATGAACCTTTCTCTTACTAGAGAATGTTTTGAATCACAAACACCACTAGTCAGTGTTCCGGCCACCACCATTTCAACTGCTGCCAAATCCCCTGTGCTAATGCCACAAGTATTATGTACTCCAAGAACAGGTTTTCTCTGATATGTTACATTGAATATTAAGCCCCTGTCATGATACATAAAATAGGGGTTAAATGTTCAAATGGATTTCTGAGATATATTATATTATAGCCTTTTGCTTCAAGACACAATGATCAATACTGTAAAAGAGTAGCTGACAAAGTTTCCTTTAATTTGCTTAACCCTCATTTGGCAAATATTTTTGACAGCATGAAAACTTTTCAGAAAACTCTCCTTTCAACATTCTGAGGAAAGTCCATTTTGGACTCCAGATCCCACTTGTGTAATCTAAATGGTCTCATCAGAAAGATAGTTTTCTTATCTCAAAATGAAATATTTAATCCAGTAATATGTATGAAACTTCTCTGCATTGACTGAGTTCATCAAAAATTATAAAGTTTATATGCCTCTCTCTGTCTCTCTGTTTGTTTCTCTGTCTCTCTCTGTCTCTGTCTCTCTCTCTATATATATATATATAAATCTTCCCACTGTGAAAGTTTAGCTGTAAAAACCATCAAATCTATATGTAAAAGGGGAGGAGAGATAACATCCACCTGAAAGCCTCTTTGAACTTAAAACACCAAGAGATACCATTTCTGACTTAAGAGAATATAAAATGAGAATGCTTGATTAGCCTGAAGGGAAATTGGGAACTTCATATAATGCTGAAAGAAATGAAAAATAATATAATTCTTTAGAGGGATAATTGGCAATATCCAGCAAAATTGCAGCAGCTAGCAATCCCACTTCTTGGAAAAATATCCTGTTGTAGCAGATGGAATGAAAAACCCAAGTGGCACTCTGGGAGGGACTGATGGACAAAGCTTTATTATACATGGGCCCAGAGGAGAGTCAAGTCTCCAAAAAAATCTGAGCCCCCATCTTGATTTTCATAAGTTTATACAGGAACTCTAAGCGGAACTCTAAGCAGACAAATTCCTAAGCAAGTGGGCAGGCAGGGTAACAAAAGCAAAAAGAGTGAGGTTAGCTTATTTTCCTAAATAAAGCACAGGGCTATTAGGGAGGAAAAGAGTCATTAACTGTTTTGAGTTGTAAATTCCACTTGAAAGGGGCAGGCAGGGAGTGCTTATTTTCTAATGATGTGGATTCCATGGAGAAAAGGGAGGAGGGGAGTAAAGGGACAGAGGGGAGTTTGTTTTCTTAAAGCTGTGGGTTTCTGCTGAAGGGGCTTAAGGTACCAGCACTTTCCTTATCATTCCCCCTTTTGATGCCCTTATAATTTTTTATGGGGCATCTTCTGCTAACAAGGGCATTTTTCCATAATTCCCAAAGGCTGATATTTAACACGAGGCATCACTTGTGTTTTAAGGCATTTAAGCGGGAAGTGATGCATTGTGTTAGGTACCATAAACGCATGGCCCAAAGTTAAGAGGAAGAAGACTAAGGCTATTACTGGCATAAATGGCAAAATCCAGGAAGGAGATACTGGAAGTAGTTCCCATTGGCAGATGCCTAGTATACATGGTTTAAGCAGTCTTTGGCTCGTTCCCTTAGTAGGGCCACCTTGTCCCTAACTATTCCTGAGGAGTTTGTATAGGAACAGCATTTTTCCCCCAGGGCCTGGCAGATACCCTCTGAACCTGCAGTGAGCAAGTCTAATCCTCGCCTGTTTTGTAAAACCACTTTTGCCAATGAGTCTATCTGGTCTTGCAACTTGTTGAGAGCCCCCGATATTTCTTCGACGTCATTTGATTTTTCCCCTGCTAGTTTTTGTAAGTCCTCCTGACCAACTGAAATTGAGGCCCCTGCTACTGCTGTGCTCCCGACTACTCCTAGTCCTAAGAGTATCAGAATTGCCTGTATTGCTCAATTGGCTCGGGACAGCTTTCCAGGCAATTCAATCCTATACACCAAGAATGATGGTACTGGCCAAGCCAGTAGCAGATGCCCTAGCCATCTTGGGGTAGGCACTGGTAGGCATTGGTGCCACAGACCCAGATGGTGGAGTTTGCAGCACATCGGTCAGGCTCGTGGAGTAGGTGGGTTGCGTTACAGTTGGCCTTTCCAAGAGGGAGGATGGTTGTAGGAGACCTGGTAGTTATGTTTTTACAGTTAGCCAATTTTCCTGTAATTGGTCAGGAGGGTTACATGCGATGGGACAGGTACGGGGAAGATGGTTAGACTTGAGGAAGTGCATAGCCAGCAGGAGGCAGCTATGTCGGGCCGAGATTCATTTAAGAGTTGGTGGAAATTCTGAACCTGGTTCAAAAGGACGTTGTGGGGGCTGTTCTAACTTTGGCTTTTAGCGTCTGGGCAGCTTTACTGATATTTTTCATCAGGGTTTTCTCTGGGGGTAGGGTTACCAGGATCAGTTGGACCAGTATGAGGTCCCCTGGGTCAGGCCCTGATGGGTCGTATATTCTGATTCCTAGTTTTAGTCCTGTTTGGGCCTTGAAAAAGGTATTTTTCAATCTGGTGGTTATGTTTAATAAGGTGAGTTTTATGGGGTCACAGGTTTCTATGCCACACCCTGCTGGGGTGGGGATTTTCTGTAGGAGATATGGAGAAGTCGGTGGAACCCCCTTCCAGGGAGCGGTGGCACCTACCAGCAAGCTCAAAGAGTGACAGAATCCTCCACTCTTTTGGGGGTCTTGGAAGAGATATTTTTCATAATTCCCATAGTTACAACCCCTACAACCTACCCTGGGGGCAGGTATGGGGGTGTGGGGGTACAGGGCAACTAGCAAAGTGTAAGGAGCATGATCTTGGATTGCTCTGCAAGCATCAAATATTACAGAGGCTGAAGTTGCACCTGCTGAGAATGGGACTGAAGCATTCAGCACGGATTGTTTGCCCAGCTTTGACTAACTTGCAGCTGCCATAGATTGTGGGAGCTGGTATTGGCTCTTAGAGAGGGGCCAAGGAAGGAAAGGACAAGCAAGTCAAGGCACAGAAGCATCCTACTATACACCAGTAAGCAATTGCAATTAGGGCTCTATTCACAGCAGTCCAGTCTGTAGGGGCCACAGCAGTGAGTCCAACTCAAAATACCAAGGCGAGCAGGCCATATAAGCACAGGATGCACCAGAAGCAGGAGTCCATTCAGCAGGTGTTTGACAAGGTAGGTGCTCAGGGATCCCGGGTGACTTGTACCCTCAAGGGTGGCCAAATATTTGTTGGGCTGTTCAGCTGTCCTGCTCTTTATCGGGGTGTGCCTTCTTGACCCTGGAATGATGGATCCAAGGGACGATGGCTGCAACTTTAAGAGCAGTAGGAGTTATAAGGATCACAGTATGTGTACCTGGCCAGGAAGGCTGAAGGGGTTCTTTTTTCCAGTCTTTGAGCCTGACTAGGTCCCCTGGCCAGTGGGGGTGCACCAGGTGTCCCCGGGGGATGAGATTCTGGGACAAGACAGTTTTATTTATTTCAGCTAGCATTCTCCCCAGCTGCTGGAGAATGGAATCTTGGCTAGCCTCCCCCAGAAGTTTGAGATTTCCTTTGAAGGCCTGGATAATTGGGAGTGGCTGCCGAAATAGAATTTCAAAGGGTGAACAACCTGTGGGTCCTGGGGTACACCTAACTCAGAGAAGGGTCAAGGGAAGTATGTCTACCCAGGAGAGACCAGGTTCTTGCAAGAATTTGGCTAGGATGGCTTTGAGGGTTCGAGTCATGCGTTCAACTTTCCCTGAACTCTGGGGCCTCTAAGCGGTATGGAGTTTCCACTTGATTCCTAACATTTTTGCTAGTTCTTGGACTACTGCAGCCATGAAGCCCGGGCCATTGTCACTTCCAATAGACAGTGGCAGCCCATGTCGTGGAATGATTTCTCTAAGTAAATCCTTAGTCACTTCTCTTGCCTTTTCGGTGTGAGTGGTAAAAGCTTCGACCTACCCTGAAAAGGTGCTTATCATCACCAACAGATAATTGTACCCCTGACTTGGTTTCACTTCTGAGAGATCTTCAAAGGGGGCCGTCCCCATGTGCTGGACACCTGCTGGAGCATGGGGACCCTGAAAAGGGTTGTTTTTGGCACAAACTTGGCACTGGCTGCTGATGGTGACACAGAGAGAAGCTAGCTGAGCTATGTAGTAGAATCTCCCGAGCAAGGCTTCTAGCACAGTTTTCCCTAGGTGGGTGAGTTGGTATCGCTGGATGAGGGCATGAAAGGGTCCTTTTGGGATAAAAAATCTGGTCATCCAGGAGAGGCCAATTTCCTTTGGGGGTTTGTCTTCCCCCTTCTCTCTTAGCCCATTCCTGTACTTCCCGGATATAGCTTAGTTGATAAGTATCTTGTTCTAAGACGGACAGCTGAGGTGTTAATTCCAGGTTCCTTCCGCTGCTTGCTGAGCTGTTTTGTTGGCTTGTCTGTTTTCCCTGAGTGACCATGTCCCTTCCTTTCTGATGTTCCTGGCAGTGGATAATGGTGATATTGTCTGGTTTCCAGATTGCTTCTAACAGTTGGAGAATTTCTTCTTTGTTTTTGATTTCCATTCCCCCTGCTGTTAGACCTCTTTCTTTATAGATTGCCCCATGGATATGAATGGTAGCAAATGCGTACTTAGAATCAGTGTAAATGTTTACCACTTGCCCAGTGGCTAAGTGCAGGGCTTGGATGAGCGCCCAGAGTTCTGCTCATTGCGCCGACCATAACCGCAGTAGAGACACTGCTTCTACTACTCGTTCGGTAGTTTTGACTGCATATCCAGCAAGCTTTTCCCTGTTTTTAACAAGACTGCTCCTATCTGTAAATAGTGTCTGATCTGGGATGGATGTGGCTCAAATGGTTGGGTGTCTGTCTCCCACATGGGGGGACCCAGATTCGATCCCTGGGACCTCCCAGTAAAAAAAAAAAAATAGTTTCTTATCTGTGGAAAGGAGCGGTTTGTCTTGGAGGTTAGGGCGACTGGCGTAAGCTTCCTCAGTCACTTCAACACAGTCATGCTCAGAAGCCCTTTCCTCATCTGGCAAAAAGGTGGTAGAGTTTAGACTGCACACTGTTTCTATTGTCACTCTGGGGTTTTCACAGAGTAAACCTTGGTAATGTGCGAGCTGGGGATTCGATATCCACTGATGCCCGTGTGAGTTCATTAGGGCAGTGACTACGTGTGGCACCATAACATGAATTGTCTGTCCAAGAGTTAATTTGTTGGCTTCTTTGTTGGCTGACAGGGCTTTCAGGCAGGCGGCCACCCTGCAGCCATGGGGTCCAGCTGCGTGGAGAGGTAAGTGATGGGTCTTTACCAGGGGCCAACTGTTTGTGTGAGAACCCCTAATGCTACTTTGTTCTTTTCATGCATGAACAGGTTAAAGTTTGAGTTGCATCTGGGAGCCCCAAGGCAGGGGCTGGGCCGAATTGTCTTTTGATGTTTTTAAAGGCCCCCTGTCAAGCTTCTCCCCAGGCAAGAGGCTCTTTTTCTGGACCTGCCAGAACTTCGTAAAGAACTTGGCCATGGCTGCAAACCTGGGAATCCAGATGCGGCAGAACCCTGCAGCCCTTAGGAACTCACAAAGCTTTCTTTTTGTGGTGGGGATAGGGATGGTGCAGATCACTTTCTTTTGTTTGGGTCCGAGCACCTGGTGCCCTTGTGTGATGCTGAACCCGAGGTACTTGACCTGTTGTTTACAGATCTGGGCCTTTCTCTAAGACATTTTGTACCCAGACTGTGTTAGAAGTTGTAGGAGAGTCTGGGTCCCTCTCCAGCAGTCCTCTTCTGTCTCACTGGCAAGCAGGAGGTCATCTATGTATTACAAGAGGGTACACCTGCAGCCTTCCCGGGGGTAGATGGCCAGATCTGCTGCCAAGGCTTCCCCAAAAAGGGTAGGGAAATTTTTGAAGCCTTGCAGGAGCCAGTTCCAGGTTAGCAGAGTTTTCTGCCGGGTTTTGGGATCTTCCCATTCAAAGGCAAACAGAGGCTGGCTCGGGGGTGCCTGCTGCAGGCAGTAGAAGGCATCTTTAAAGTCCAGGCAAGTGATCTAGGCGGCTTCAGGTGGCAGCTGTCCTGGCAAATTGTACGGGTTGGGAACAACCTAATGTAAGGTGAGAGTGGAGTTAATGACTTGTAAATCGTGCACTGGTGTATATCCAGTCCCATCTGGCTTTTTTACTGGTAATAATGGGGTGTTGCAGGATGACTGGCACTCAATCAAAATTCCTTCTTTTCTCAGGCAATCTATGTGTTCTATCATGCCCAATTGCGCTTCATGGTGGATTGGTTACTGCCTCTGCCGGACACCAGGATCGCTCCAGGCTTCAGGTCATTGATGAGGTGTGTGGTTCCATGCCATTCCTGGTGGGTTTTTTCTGCCCAAACCTGGGGTAAAACTTCAGCAGTTTTTCTGGATTCTGACCTGAACTTTCTTCTGCATGAAGTCTCCATTCTTCGCTTCAGGGTAGAGTGACAAGGACAGTGAGGTGAGTCCCGAGGCTTAAGCTTGCTGGCCCTTCAGGTTTGAAGGTAATCTGGACCCCCAGTTTGGTTAAGAGGTCCCTACCAAGTAGGGGAACTGGACATTCAGGCAGGTACAGAAATTCATGAGTCCCTTCGTGTCCATCAATCTGGCAAGTTCTTGACTGGCATAAAGGCAATTGGTTTGACTGGTCCCAAGACACTCCTATGATATTAGCAGTTTTTCTGCTAAAGTGGGCA
Organism: Cabassous unicinctus; assembly: GCA_029593785.1. NCBI lineage: Eukaryota > Metazoa > Chordata > Mammalia > Cingulata > Chlamyphoridae > Cabassous > Cabassous unicinctus. The sequence continues at coordinate 52,724 of JAQZBX010003927.1, forward strand.
ATGGAGGTTGTGACCACAGAATATTCAGTGCCAGTGTCCACCATGAAAGTCATTGACTGGCCCCCGACTTGTAGTTTGACCATGGGCTCATGAGGGCCAAGTTCCAGTGAGCCTGGTCGCCCCTATTCAAGGTTGAGCCCTGCCAGCTCTATTAGATGGTCTTGGGGCTCAGGTCTGTATTTCCCTTTAGGGATGCTCCCTCTATGTGCTGGAGTCTTTTGGGGGCACTCATTTTTCCAGTATCCACTTTCCTTGCAGTTTGCACATTAGTCTCTGGCCAGGGGCACCCTTGTGGTGTTTTCCCTCCTTTTTGAGGTGGTCTTTCTCATCTGGTGGGGCCAGGATTTCCCAAGGCTGCTGCTGGTAGGGAGGCTTGATGTTTTATTCTCTTCTTGGCTTCTTGTTCGGCGGCTTCATCTCGATGGATGAATACTTTGTTGGCAACTTCCAGGAGTTGAGAAATGTTCATCCCCGTGAAAGCTTCTAATTTTTGGAGCTATCTTTTAATGTCCATTGCTGCCTGCATAACAAAGGTGGCATTCACCATCCTCTGGTTTTCCAGAGCTTCTGGGTGAAAAAAGGTGTAGTTTCTGAAGGCCTCAAAAAGCCATTAATAGAAATATCTGGGAGATTCATTGGACTTTTGAGTAACTAAAGTCATCTTTGTCATGTTTGTGGGTCGTTTTGTCCCTTCTTGGACCCCTCAGAGGAGTGCTTTCCAATATTGCTGGAGTGTAGCCCTTTCCTGATCAGTATTGAAATCGCAGTTCAGTTGGGCTTCTGGAGCCACCTCTAGTGCCCAGTCTTCCAGTTTTAAGATGCCAGTAGGGGTTTACTCCTGCAGCCACTTTCGGGCTTTCATCAGAATCTGTCATCTCTCCTCCGTATTAAACAAAGTCAGGAGGAGTTGGCCGCAACCATCCCAAGTAGGAAGATGGGTTTGGAAAATAGATTCCGAGATCAATAAGGGCCTGGGCTTTTCCAAGTAGGAGGGAGTGTGGTGATTCCAGTTTAAGAGGTCTGTAGTTGTGAAGGGCTGGTAGTATAACACAGGCCTCCCAGGTCAGATGGTCACATCCTCGCTGATCTAGGCTGGACCCTGTGTTTCACAGAGGGGCATTTATAATGCGGATTGTGCCGACTGGAGACTCCTTGCTATTTGGGTTCCAAGGTTTTCCTCAGAGGGGTCAATGTTCCCAGAGGGACTGAAGGTGGGGGTGTTTCTGGGATATCTGTCTATACTCCCTGGCTAGAAGGAGAGACCAAAAGTGGGGGTGTTTCTGGGAGATCTGCCTGCACTCCTGGGCAAGGAAAAAGGCTAGAGCAGCCGGAGCATATGGCAGTGGTGGTGGGGGTGATGTCCTCCTCCAAGGACCCTTGATGAATGATTGGCTTATGGAGTCCCATTCCCTGTGCAGCCAAGACCCTGCTCTGTCCCTTTTTCCCAATGCACAATCGGACCCAAGGGGGTAGAGTCTGGCTTATCTCTAACCAAAAGTCAATGTAGGAAAACTGATTGGGGTGGCCAGGAGTTCCTGTGACAACCAGCCACACTGCACAGACTCTGGCTTTATCCAGGGTCCCTTCCGAGGGCCAGTCAACATTAAAAGTGGGCCACTCTACTTCATATAAGTTTCGGAGAGTGCCGGGGTTCATCCAGATGCCAAAATCTCCAGAGAAACCCTTCTTGAAATTCTTAAACATGCAGTTTAAGACAGTAGGTTTTGACTGTGATGAGCCCATACCCTGCGTCAGTGGCACAAGACAGACAAGGGAAGGGGTTGCCTCTTTCAAGGCCTCTCAGATGCCCACCTGTCTGAGTCTCTCGCGGGAATTTCAGCTCATCTTGGCTAAGGTGCCCGGGCAAAGTTCGGGTGAGCCGTTATGCCATATGATGTAGCCATGGAAAACAGGTTAGGGCCCACACAGGCACAGTAGCATAGGCAGTGGAGTCACAGACTGGTACAGCAGACGCAAGTCTCTGCCATCATAACTCACTCACACAATCACTCAGAGGTTATGCAGTCCCTCCCACAGGGATTAACCATGTTAAATCCACACCCTGAGTCAGTGGCGTGATACAGACAAAGGAATGGGTTGCCTCTTCTGAGGCCACTCAGATGCCTGCCTGTCCTCGTCTCTCATGAGAACTTCAGCTTGTCTTGGCTAAGCACCCAGGCAGAGCTCTGAGTGAGCCATTAATGCCATATAACATAGCTGCAGAAAACAGGGGAGGGCCCACATGGGCTCCGTAGCAAAAGCTTTGGAGTCACAGACTGGAATAACAGACACAAGCCTCTGCCATCCTCACTCACACACACAATCACTCAGAAATTATGCAGTCCCTCCCACAGGGATTGCCCTCTTCTGGAATCTCAGTACTTGAGATTTCAGGAGGTGATCAGTCTTCCCTTCTGTCCAGAGATGGTCCTGACTGAGGACTTGGCACACACGGCCTTACCTTTCTGGAGTCTCTGGCACTGTTCAGTCCACCTCCACACTGAGTTAGACCAGGGTGTGAGGACAGGGCCCACGTGAACCACCTCAGAAGGAGGTCCCATCAAGAGGATGGGTGGCGCCAACCTCATTTACTCAGAGATCGTGGTAGGCCGTGTCCGTCAGCCTCAAGCCAGAGGCACAATGGGCCTGCTCGATAGGGTTTTCTCAGTCAGGGAACAAGATGTTGCAGCAGACGGAATGAAAAACTTAAGTGACACACTGGGGTGGGGGGTGGGCTGATAAAGTTTTATTACATGTGGGTCCAGAGGAGAGTCAAGTCTCCAAAAAAATCTGAGCCCCGGATCTTAATTTTCATAAATTTATATAGGAACTCTCAGTGGAACTCTAAGTGGGCAAATTCCTAAGCAAGCAGGCAAGCAGGGTTCCAAAAGCAAAAAGAGTGAGGTTAGCTTATCTTCCTAAAGCACAGGGCTATTAGGGAGGAAAAGAGTCATTATCTGTTTAGAGTTGTAAATTCCAGTTGAACCCTTTCAGGCAGGGAGTGCTTATCTTCCTAACATGGATTCCATGGAGAAAAAGGAGGAGGGGAGAAAAGGGACTGAGGGGAGTTTATTTTCCTAAAGCTGTGGGTTTCTGCTGAGGAGGGTTAAGGTCCCAGCAATTCCCCTATCAATCCCAAAGATATTGGAATATTATTTATATAAGCAATATATTGGCACCCAAATATCCATTGATATGAGAGGCTTTCTAAGGAATGAGGAAAATTTCTTGGTGTGAAATATAGTGATCATCAGACTGTGGTGTTTCAAATTAAAAAAAGGAGAAAGGAATTAATAGTATATTTCATGCTGTGCAAGAAAAATGGAAGATTAAAAATATACATATATTCATTTAATGTTTGATTAAATATAAGCATTAGGATGATAAGTAAAAATGAATAAAAAAGGATTACCTTTAGGACAAAAGGGAAATAGAAGGGTATAAAGAAGTATGAAGGTCAATCATTTTTTTAATATACCTTGCTAAGTAGTTTTGATTTTGGAAACATATTAAACTTCTTCAAAATTATAAAGTAAATAAAAAATGAAAAAATAAATGTCTATACTAAAAACCTCCTATTGTTTCCCATTTTATTCAAGTAAAAGTCAAAGGACTAAATTGAACCATAAAGCTCTTAATAATTTGGCCCCATTTGACTCTTGGACCTTGCTGCTACTACTCTTTCTTATTCTCTGCTCTGACTTCCATGTTGTCCCTCAAAACAGCAACCTTGCTTCCTCTGTTTGGTCTTTGCAAGTTCTCCAGCCTGATAGTCTCTTCCCCAGATATCAGTTTTCTCTTTCACTCTTGTGCCAATCTGGGTTAAGTCCCAAAAGAAAATGATTTCTGAATAAAATGGCTTATAATAAGAATTAAGTTTGATACAAATATTGGCGCATATCACGAGTAAAGAGTGGAGTAGCACCTAATACAACACTAGGAAAGCTCAGCCCAAAGGTAAGTGGAACAGAGAGTAAAATCTCAGCCTAAAACACTCAAAAAAGTTCTCAAAGCTCTCCAGGAAACTCTGAACTAACAATGCAACCGTTGACTTCTCTAGATTTACTTGTCATTGTAGCTGTTTTTGTTTTAGCTGATTTCTTTTACTTGTTATTGTATTTCTTATTTTATGCTAACTAGGGGATTTTTAACACTGCTGTATCCAGATGCTAGGCCCTCATTTACAGCCCATTTGTTTAGCATTTACAGGCCTCATTTACAGTGAGTTTGTGCTTACCCTGGCTCACTTTTATCAGTTTTTAAGGGCTTCTCCAGCCACACTTGCCCACTCCCTATTAGCTTAAATGAAACTTAACCAATCAATATACGTCACAGTAAATAACTTCACTATCTTCACCTCACTTTGTTTGACTCTCATAAAAAGCTCATTTTGTAAACTTATAATTTTTCAAATAAAACAAAACAAAACATTCTTACATCATCCTTTGCAGAGCCTGATCTTCAATCAGGGATGGATGTTCTCCCATCCATGTTTAGAATGAAGCAATAAAATTCCATAGGTTAACATCAGCATCTGAAACAAAACAAAACAAAACAAAAAACCCCTAAGCTCTTTAGACTCAGGGAGACAGATTGGAGCTTTAAATCTTGTCTCCTTGTGTGGCTGCCTCACAATAAACCTTCTTCTATCGAAATTTTGGTGTCATAGTTTGACCTGCACACATCAGACAATAAGCCCTTGCTCCATAACAACAAGAATCTTTGAGAATGCTCAACTTTCTGAGCTTATGATAATAAAGCAGGGGCTTCTTGAACCACAGAAAGGAGCTGATAAGACTCTCACTTCTATCTGCACACAGATCAGATTGAAACACTACCAAGAAATAGTGGCTCCTAATACTCTACTACGTTACAAATATTTCAAAAGTTTCTTTCATTCTAAAACTCTAACATAAAACCTTATTTGGAAGGAGATGCTGGAAAATGAAGGTCCTAACTTCTCTGCAATGCAGAGGAAATTTAGAAGGCATTGAAGGCAATTATAATCATTTACAATTGCTGCCATAACAAATTACCAAAAACATAGTGACTTAAATGACACAAATTTATCTCACAGTTCTGTATGCCTAAAGTTTAGATACAGTGTGATTTGGCAGTTTAGAGTCTCAACATACTGAAACAAGGTGATAGCAGGGCTGCAATCCTTCAGGAGTCTCCAGGGAAGAATGAATTCCCCCATTCATTCACATTGTTGGCAGAATTCAGTTTCTTGTGGTTAGAGGACTGAGATCCCCTTTTCCATGCTGGTTATCAGCTGAGGGTTGTTTCCCATGTTCTAAAGGCTACCTGCAGAACTTGGCTCATGGTACCTTTCTACCATCTTTGAAGTCAGCAAAAGCAAATTGAGCTAATCTCCTCTGCTGCTTCTTTTATAACATCTCTCTGACTCCAGGTGGGAAAGGCTCTCTTATTTTAATGACACATGTAATTAGATTGCACCTACTGGAATAATTGAGGGTAATCTCTCCCATCTCAGGATCTAAAAACTTAATCATATCTGCAAAGTCCCTGCATTGCTGAAATGGTTTATTAGCTCTTATCTTTTTGTTGTAGATTTTTGGGGATTATCTGTATATAGGATCATGTGATATGCAAATAGGAAAAGTTTTAAATCTTCCATTCCAGTTTGAATAGCTGTTATTTATATTTCTTGCCTAATTGCTCTAGCTAGAACTTCCAGTACAATATTATATAAGAGTGGTGACAGTAGGAACAGAATAATAAGCTGACAGAGCCTGAAGATATAGAGATCAGAGGTACACATTTCTCAATGAGTCATTGGTTTTGATGATGGGATGTGTCACTTTTACTTTTACTTCTTGATTCACAGTACCTTAAATTCTAGCTATGGCAGACACAGCACCATTTATCAGGCACAGATTCAATTTAAGCACCCTATTCTGGAAGACAGTGTCCCAACCCAATTACAAGGAATTGTCTCTAAGCTGGTGACTTAACTGAGCATTTTTTAAGATTAATTTTTACATTAGGGAAGCTGTTTCTGTGTGATGGGATACATGATAAAATCAGTTACTCCTATAGTCACATGCCCATTGTTGTAACTGTCGTTGATTTGAATGCATTTTTTTTCGCTCAAATAACATTACATGGAATACAATACCAATAATTAAAGCTTCCTGTAAGACCTCAAATGGTTATTTTGACAAAAGCAGTACAAGCAAAGAAGGCACATCCTTATCAAGAATTTATGTAATTGCCATAAGGACAAATAACTTCCCTCTCTAAAGCAGAACTTATTTGATGAGATCCATGTTTCATTATATTGTTGGCTGGTGTTACTGAGGAATGGTGTCATTTTGAAGACTTAGAGATTGTCTTTGCTGCTGATAACCTGAGCACTGAAAGGTGACAGAAAGTAGATCAGCACTGGTGAGAGAAAGCACATTTTATTTTGTTGGTCCCATGATTTCATAGGCACATTTTTAATGTGGTGGCAATTAATAAGTAAGATTGTCTGAGATCCAGAGGCAAAGACATTCTTGTAAAATTCCTTGGTGGTAGATTCTATCTGAATTAATATTAGACACCAAGATTGGTATGCTATGTGTTCATATCTGTAAGTTCATCCATATACTTCTTCCCCAGATCACTGTCTACCAACTTCCAGAAGTTTTGTTCTTCTAAACCAAGTTAGTCATCTCTTCCCAGAATTCAAACTATCTATATTTCTAGCCATGTTTTGCTCTATACAAAGAGAATATCAAGTATCTTCCTCAAAGCTTTACTCACAGGAAGGATTTAGTCACTCTCTTTCAGGGTCACACTTGATAGGGCTTTATTTAATAAGTTTAAATTTTTGTCTAACTTATTGCACAGGCCTGTCTGTGAACAAGGTCATAGAAAATGGCCATACCCCACCTCCATAAATTTAAGGCATTAGCTGAGGGTGATTTGTTACAAAAGAGGTAGGTATCATGAGAATCTGGGCTAACACCTGTTTATGTAATCAATTTATGCCTTTGAACCTTAATGTAACACTTACACAGTGATTGTAACTACACTAGCCAAAATGTAGGACTCATGGCATCCATGAACATCTATTTATCATCAAAGGTCACATGGCTCTTTTGAGATGCTGAGTATCTACTAAGACTCAGTAGCATATCAGAAGATATCTCTCAAAAGGAAGGTGATTTTCTGTATTAGATGACATAGCCTTGTTCTGGAACCTTAGGCATCTGTGCTGAAACTAACCCATTGGAGCTTCACAGATACCTGCTCGGCATCTTTACCCATCATATAATATGCCAGCACATTTGGATTAACTACATTATATATCACATTTAGCAGCGCAGCTTGCATTACAGCTTGGACCTGCTACAGAGCTCCCTCTGTTATGTGCTCTGTTCACAACTGGCATTTTTCTGTATTACCCAGTGCTAAAAATTATGAATTAAAATGCTCTTAAACTGAGTGACTTTAGAAAAACAGTCTTTTATTCTTTATCATGATTCAAAAGTCAGGTGGCAGATTTTTCTATTCTGAGCCAGATTCAGTAATCTTGCCTGGCCTAACTCAAGAGCCTGCAGACAGCTAATGAATTGCTTGGGGGCTGGCTGAGAAACTTGGTTCAGCTCCACATGCTCTATTATCCTCCAGTGGGCTAGCATGGGTTTCTGGTTCTGGCAAAAGGGGAAGAACAAGACAGGAAGCTGAGACATCCTAGAACTTTTTCAAGCCTCTGTTTGCATAAAGTTTGTTACCAGAACATTCTACACACAAGTCAATGACTGAACCCAGAGGCAGAGAAGGAGATGACCACAGATTTAAAAAGAAAAGAATAGGTTACAGAAAGACCTTTAATTGAGACCATTAATGAAACCACTCTACTAATAAATGTGCTAAAACATCATTCCTCAGTGTAACATATGAAGTTTCCAAAGTCTATATATGTTTAGATCCAAATTGCTGATATTTTCCTTTGGGAAGGAGCAGCAAAATAGGTTTTGTGTATAATTCTTATGATTTGGAAAGGTCCTGCTTCAAGGGCATCCAACTCATTTCAATCGCAAGACTCAGGATCTATGAATTAGCTTAATTTTGGAAACTCTTTGAAGAAACACCATTTTCTACTGTCGTTTTAGTTACAAGCTTTCTGTCCAGCTCCATAATTTTTCTCCCTATATAAATTGAACATCTTAGCTGCCCATCTGTCTTGACCCAAGATACCATTTTCCATAACCCATTGTCATAGAACCTTTCAGGTCGAGCACCTTAATTGCAGCCCAATCATGTCCTGTAGCCCAATATCAATATCACACCCCCTTTACCACTGCCATTCCGGAATTCCAACATCTGCACAGATATTAGGGAGCAGAGGGTCCTGGCTTCATATAGCATAAATAGTAGCTGAAGAGTATGGCCATAACTGGACCTCAAAAAATTATCAGTTCCCTCATCAATATATTCCATATTGCCCAAATAAATAAGTGTCTTCTGTAACTTTCTCAGAAATATAGTCAGATATGGACGCTTCAATTTTCACATAATAAATTCATTTTTATATTCCTATATCCTTCAATCTTCTCCCTGTTTCTTCATTACTATGCAAAAAGATGATCTGGCATATCTACTACTTTTTCTATAGTACATCTATGAGTATAAGTTTTAAGGAGACATACCAACCAATTTTTAGGACAAGCATCAGGTATTCTTGCCAAAATATTGCATCTTGAATGGATGAGAGCCCTTATGTCAATGAGTTCTCCTCTGTCCATCCATAATTTCTATACTGCTGCAAGAATATGTAGATTCACTTTGACAAGTATTTCCTGAATACCTATCAGTACAAATTAGTTAGGTCCTTTAATTCTGTTGTTTTAGACTGTTTCTTTCCGTAGCAGTCTATGTACTTCCACACTCTTTGCTAAGCCTTGGCTCTGTTTATTTAATCTTCCTTTTTGTCAATTGTGTCAATCTATGTTCCTCAGAATTCACCAACATCTTTGGAAGCCTCTTAATTCTAATATCAGTCTTCCATTGTTTCTGGATTTTCATTTCATCTTTGATACTAAAATTATTACATTTTCTTTCAAAATGACTTCCTTTTATTAATCCACTGTGGTTTTTTTAATTATGTACCTCAGGGGAAAAATGAAAACACTTTCTTAATCCTAATCCATTCCTCCATTTCTCCGAGTGTGAACATATTGTATAAAGTACCTTTTGAGTGTACTACGAATACTATCAAAAGTGATCTACCAATTCAAGTAGTTTTCCATAGCTTAAAAGGTAAGGGAAATCAAGTTTGGTCACCAAACACCAAGCTTTAAATAACTTCCTGTTCTTGAATATGTCATTATGTTGTTTTTTACTGTTTGTTGAAAATGATGTAATACAAGAAAAATGTTTCAGAGGGACTAAAATATCCCACACAAACTGTTTAATACTTAAATAATTTTAAATGTTATCAGCTTCACAAAGGTTGCTTTAAGGTGTTCTTGATTATTTCTTAGTTTATTGTTGAACTGAAAAGCAGCATATTGAATTTTGAAAGGCATCAGGTAATAGAAAAAACTACACTCAAGCTATCATGGTTGGAAAGACTTTGGAGCTACACAAATAAAACTTTGACAAGTACCTTGCTTTCTCCAGCATCCAATAACATGTTTCTTCCTTCATCTGAGACCTCACCAGAAGCATCTTTAACATTCGTATGTCTAGTAACATCTTGTTCATGTAGTAAAAGCCTCTATCCTCTTAAAGAGCTCTCCTCACTTCTTCCTGAGCCCTTACCAGAACTGACTTTAATATCTTTATTTTTGTCATATTTCAACCAATCTCTTCAACACAATCTTGGCTTTTCTATCAAGCACTTCAAAATTCTTCCCATCTCTACCCACTACCCAAATCCAAAGCCATTTCCAATTTTTTATGCATTTATTGCAGCAGGACATGACTTCCTGGTACCAAAATCTGGCTTATTTTCCTTTAGCTGCCATATTAAAGCATCATAAGCCAGGTGACTTAAAACAACCAAAATTTATTGTCTCACAGTTCTGGAGATTAGAAGTCCAAAATCAA
>JAQZBX010003928.1:0-62782 GCA_029593785.1 Cabassous unicinctus
TTCACAGGTGGCCTTGTGGAGAGAAGCAAAGCCTAGAGAGCCTCATAGTCTACAGCTGACCTTATGGAAGAAACAGGCGCTGAGCCTGGAGAGAAATGCAGCCCCAGGAAGAGAGGAACCCAAGAAGCCTGAACCCTGGCAAACGTCAGCAGCTGTCTTGCTCCAACACATGGCAATGGACTTTGGTGAGGGAAGAAACTTATGCTTTATGGCCTGGTAACTGTGAAATTCTACCCCCAAATAAATACCCTTTATAAAGACCAACCAATCTCTGGTATTTCGCATTAGCACCACTTTGCCTGACTAATACAACGGGTGAAGGCTTAGAAAAGCCACAATGAAAAATGGGAGAGAGAGCTTTCTGGGAGAGAGCAAAAGGACTTTTGTTAAACTGCACTGAGGGCAACTGTATCTATTTGTATTCTTTAATAGCAATTAGTCATTCCAAAGATACTTTTTGAAGAAGAACTCAAAGGATGACACAAGCTTTCCCTGAAAAGTTTTTCATTGCAAAATCAGGGACTTGCAAAATCTACTAAATTTCATAGAACAGAAAAACCTTTAACTTAGAACTTGGAACTTTTTGGAGTGTGCTGTTCTGTTGATCAAGAATATAAAAATTATTGGATTAAAATAGAAATTTATTCCTAAGGAATCTAGATTTTATCTGATTCACTTCTTCTTGATATTAAGAAATTGGTCCACTTCGTATACAAAAACATGAAAGAAAAATTCGGTAAAAGACTTTCAGGGACTTGTAGAAATATTAAATTGTGATATTCATATTGACAAATTTATTGAAGTGGTCTTTATTATTATTAGTGAAAATCCCAAACACCAAAATGGTCCTTGTTGAAATTTAAATAAACAATGAAAAAAGCTCATCTCTTAAAGTCCTGAAGAATAACACTGCTTGGTCATAGTCACGTTTGGTGATTCAACATGCTGAATTAAATTCTACCATGTCCTGCCTGCTGGTCCTAGTAAGTAACTGAACTGCTATGTAAATTATAGACTTTGTTTTAGATTGCCAGATAGATTCATAATGTAAGGATGAGCTTTTGACATGTTATAAGAAAAAACAACTGCTCTGCATCAGCTGGCAATCTTAAAAGAAGACAGCATCTGGATAAAACTCAACATGTAATTTTAGCTTTTGTTGCATTTTGAATAAAAATAGTTGGCTGAACAACTACCTATTTAAATCACTGAAAGCTGGTGATTACAAATAAGCCTACTAGATGATAATTAGAATGGCAGTGGAGCTCATTCAGGGTATAAAGAAGTTGGAAAGTATTCCAGGAGTAGTAGTCCCTTAAATTGAGTGCTGCAGACAAAAGCAGTTTGTTCTTCAAAGAATGAGAATTCTTAAACTACTTCATTTACTGACAGGCTGCACAGACATGGGTTAATTTACTTCACACTTCTGTTGTTTGGGTTTTTCAAACTACAGCAAAGATGGGGCAAACACTGTGGCAAAATAGAGATTAAAATTCATCATTATTCCCTTGCTCTTTTTATACACAAAAGCATCACATTCTTAAAGAATGACTGGCATACACACAGGTTTTTATCTGAGATGTGGTAAAGAAACAAAAAGATATATTCTCTCTTTTTTAACATAACGTGATTTAAAATAGCCACTAGAGGGCAGTCAAAACGCCAGGAATGCGGTAGGCTGTTGGAGCAGAAGCTTAAAATGAAAGCTGTTTTGCAGGATTTTAATAGCATTGTTCAGCAATTTTTTTAAAAAGGGAAAGAAAAAAAAAAGAGAAGAATGTATCTTCTTGATGGCAGCAATGTAACATTAATGGGAAACAGTGGTAAAAAGATTGCATAAACCTGGGAGGATTTTTACTGGCACACATATCTGAGAGAGCACGCTGTCTGCCTTCCAGATGACAGTTGTAGGACAGTGATTCAGCACATACGAGGTAATGAGGTCAGTCCCCCAATACACTCTGTGATTTAATTCTGCCTGCAAAATAGCAAAAGTACAAGGAGCTGGGCAACCATGACACACCAAAACACAAATCACTGGCGTACAACCTATGGAACATTGAAAGGTTTGCTGTCTCTGTGTGTGCATGTGTCTTTAATTTAAAGAAGCGTGTTTTTAGATTCTGAAGTCAGACTTATTACTCTCTTTTTAATTCCCACAGCTCCATCTAACCCACGCTATTTGTGGGAGGTGAGGGAAAAAAATGACTCACATGATTGTTAAAATGCTTGTGAAAATGCAGATAAAATAGTGACAGACATTGGGCTCTTATTCTTTAAAATTCTTCCAAAAAGGGAATCGGGATGGAGTGGGAAGGGCATGAACAGTAAATTCTAAGCATTATGTAGAATCTTAGACCTTAAAGCTGAAAAGTACCATAAGGCCCTTGGCTTATAATATTTTCCATTATTTCTTGTCTATTAGTTTTTTTTTTGCCATTTTAGGATAGAAAAATCTGTGGACTGTCATATGACATACAAAAATAATTTTTCAAACCAGCTATTGCTGATTTGATCATGGAAATGTGGCTATAGATAGAGCTTGCAGATATTAAAAGTTAATTAAAGGATCTTTAAGGACCCTTGGCATAAGTTTAGTGAATAAGGGCAGAAGTCAGGACCAACACATTTTGATTTCCTGAACAGTGTTGTGACTTCTGTGGACTTCTCAGAGAAAAAAACTCTTGGGCACTTTGAGCTTAGAAAATAATGTGAAATAATCTCTTCCTTGTTCCTTTGTAAATAAAATGACTGGCCCTAACTTGTTGACAGTAAAAGGAGTAAGTGTGATACCTAGATGCAAGGCAATTCTCCAGTCATCTGTCTGAAGCATTGCTATAATGAATTTATTAAACACATTTACTTTTATTTTGGTCAGTAAATATATATTTTTCATATGAATGCATTTGGTCTAATGTAGGCCATCCTGCAACAGGTCTTGTGACCTCATTTTCTTCTAACCTCATCTCCAGCAATCTCTGTGACCTTGGATTTGCCTTTCCTTTTCCTTCCTTAAGAAATATTTTCAAGGGAGCAGCGGAATCAGGCATGTCTAAAATATTTGGCCACTTGGATTCACTAGGATCATTCTACTTACTATAATAGGCAGGGGGACCTGAATCCTTAGATTCCTGAAGAGGCCTTCACAAGCTACAGTGGTTCTGAGCATCAAGGGTTTTTTATACATCTGGTTCTACTGAAGGCAAAGAACAACCTATACTATCTAACTTCCAGGACAGGTTGTACAGTAAATATCTCATGCAAAAATAAAACTTCAAATCTTAAGGTGGCTACAAGTTTGAGAAGCTTTGAAGTCCAGTTAAAGTGTGCACTAGGAGAGCTGCTAGAGATCATCTCTGAAGCTTCTCTGGTCTTGCCAGAGGAGAGTTGTGTACCCCCACAGTTGTTCATTGCAATTTTCAGATGGCCCTTTCCATCCTCCGTTATAGTTCCCATACGCTCCTGAAAAATCATGCTGTGTCTCACACATCCCTCAATTGTCTAGGACTGTCTTTCTCATTTGCAATTCAATAAATGTCTACTGAATGAACAAAATTGCAATGTAGTTGGAAGTAAACAGATGGGACTCACCCAACACATTTCCCTGGGGACTTTGCTTCTAATGTAATTCAATTCTCCACCCAGATGTAAGATCCAGAGCTTCTGTGTATGGCCCTCCACTTTGTTAACTGGTACCTATGTTGCCCAGGCCACCTGTACCTGATAGTAAGCTGCTCAGCCTCTTTGCCTATAAGAATTATCTTTGGGGCTTCCTGAACCCTGCTGGACAAGGTTAATTGATACTCTTCAATAGGACGTATTGACTGGGTCATGCCTAGCACAGCATCTTTCACAGTGGAAGTGTTCTGTACAACATGAAGGAAGGAATGACAATATGTAAAGATATTAAGCTCTCCTTTCTTGACCATAGAATTTTCAAAAGCCAAGTCTGCCAGGCTGCTATTACGGATCACTCATTGTTCTAATCTGAGCCCTTCTGTGTCTCTTCTATCTTCATACTCAACAATGCCATTTGAGAACTTGGTAAAGTTGGCTATTTTAGGAAGAATTTGGGTTTTTTGAACTCTTCTTTGGTTTGCAAATTTCCACTGATCCCTCCAGGCTCTGTTATTCTTCCTAATCCACCTCCAGGTTACGGTGTTTGTGGAATCACTTGCACTTTAATTATTTTTCATGTGTACTCTACCAGAAGCCCATGTACTCCTGTACTAGGTCACAGCCTACAGTGGTTGAAGTTGATGGAGTGATGAGCTAGTATAACTTAAAGAAAAGAAAATAATGCCAAAATGAAGGATGACATAAAATTGTGCTTATTTTTTCACAGTTGGAAGGAAAACCCTAAATTTAATAGGATCAATTGCTTTACAAAACATTAGTACTAAAATGGTCGTGAAAGTAAGTGTATGTCCTCAGTATGATTTTTACTTCCTCTTTCCAACCTTCCTTCCTTTCTCACCCCCCTCCAACTCTCTCTCTCCTTCTTTCATTATTACCACATGTAAGCAGATAAAACAAAAGAGTTTGGTTCCTGGTACGTCCTAAAAAACAAACAACAAGGAAAACAAATGGAAAAACCAACTCAGGGAAGCCGATGTGGCTCAGTTTGCAATTCAATAAATGTCTACTGAATGAACAAGATTGCAGTGTAGTTGGAAGTAAGCAAGAGATGGGACTCACCCAACACATTTCCCTGGGGACTTTGCTTCTAATGTAACTCAATTCTCCACCCAGATGTAAGATCCAGAGCTTCTATGTATGACCCTCCACTTTGTTTACTGGTACCTATGTTGCCCAGGCCACCCACACCTGATAGTAAGCTGCTCAGCCTCTTTGCTCAGCTGCTCAGCCTGATGCTGTTTTCCCACATATGAGGTCCTGGGTACAATCCCCAACTCCTGGTACCTAAAAAAAAAAATAAAAGAAAGAAAAGAAAAATAAGAGAAATGAGAAGGGGTCCAACATTCTGCAAAAATGGCAAAACCATGACTGAATTGTTTTCAGTGTATGCTATAAAACTGTTATTTTGTTGCCATAAAAAATTAATGCATTGGGGAGTGGATATGGCTCAAGTGGTTGAGCATTTTGGGAGGTACCAGTTTGGTTCCTGGTGCACCCTGAGAAAAAAAACAAAAACAAAAACAAACAACAAGCAAAAAAAATGAAAAAAAAAAAAAAAACTTAGGGGAGCCAATGTGGCTCAGTGGTTGAGTGCCGGCTTACCACATATAAGGTCCTAGTTTCAAACCCCAGCCCCCAGTACCTAAAAAAAAATTTTTTTTTTTTTAATTAATGCATTGGCAGTCACAATTCTGGTATATCAACCATGTATATACCTATTTTAAGCTTCAATATGCTTTCATATATTTAACTTCCTTTCCATAATTCAATATGTCAAAGTGAAATGATTTCCCAATTATAAGAATATTTGTGGCCCTCACATTCTTTAAGGCTGCCATTTTTTCATTAATATTTTAGCTAGAACCATTTGACTGATAGAAACAGAGATTCACTCATGGCATCTATGCCAGTGATTAGTTAGTTGCTCACAAACTATTTTTCCTTTCTCCCTGAGTACACTGCTGGGCGACATGTCACAGCTACCTTTGCAGATGGATGTAGCCTTGTGACTGGTGCTGGTTTCCAGAATATGGTTGGAAGTGATGTCTACTACTCCCAGACCAGGCCCACAGCACCCACACACACACAGTTCTTTCACTCTTTTTTGTTCCCCATCCACCCCGTGAATGGAGAAGTCTAAGTATCTAGAGAAGGGTAGAGCCACAGAATGGAAGGAGACCCAGTTCCTTAATTGCTACTAGTAGGAAAGCTGCCCAGGAGAGCCACCCAACCCAGCTAACATAAGTGACAAATAAACTTTTATTACGTCAAGTCACTGAATTCTAGATTTCTTTGTTATAGCAGTTGGCCAGCCCCAACTAATACATCAGTCTGAGAAAACTGACTTTATTCTAAAGATATTCAGATTTGATTGGGCTGGAATGGGAAAAACAAACCACTGGGAAGTGGTGTGAATGTAGAAACCAGAAACCTGCTGTGTTGTTTTTCTCTCTCTCTCTCTCTCTCTCTCTCTCTCTCTCTCTCTCTCTCTCTTCCTCTCTCTCTCATAGGGCAGCATGTTCCCTTTCTCTAATCACCTGCAATGATGCCTCATGAACTCAATGCTATTTCACCCCCTACTCTACCCTGTGGCTTTCTCCTCATGTCCTTTCAGTAAGTGTCCCCTCTGTAACCACTTTGTCTCACTGTTTCCCAGTCCAACATACCGAGTGTAATGGTATCAGAAAAAGTTCTTAGACTTCCACAGTTTGCACAATAGCTTCTGACACCAACTGAAAAGATTAACTCAATACAATTTAATTCTGTCTCTAACTACCCCTAGTTAGGCCAGACTCCACAGGTTAAGGGCAATCCTCTGTAACATTGTCCATCCGGCACCTGTTACAAGTTGAGGAGCTCAGGTCACCCACATTCTGACCAAAGGCTACAAATTCAGGGTTTCCCACCACCTCCCTTGGGTTTGAGAATTTGCTAGAATGATTCACAGAACTCAATGAAAGTGCTATACTTACAATTATAGTTTTAATCTAATAAAGGAATACAAATAAGAAGCCAAAAGAAGAGACATATAGGCTGAAGTCTGGTAGGGTCTTGAAAGCAAGCTTCCCTGTCCTCTCCACATGAAGTCAGATTGTGTCCCTCCTGACACAGGGATGTATTTTCTCAATCCTGGAAGCGCATTTTGGCTTCAAATGTCCCACTTTTATATGGGGTCTCATTACATAGGCATGATTGATTGAATCAATGTCCAAATGGTTGAATTCAATCTGCAGCCCCTCTCCCCTCCCAAAGACAGGGGAGGTGATCTGATATGACCTGATTCAAAGCGCCAACCCCCTAATCACATGCTTGGTCTTTCTGGTGGGGCCAGCCCCCACCCTAAGACTGCAGGTGTGCTTGGCTCCTTCCTGCCAGCTCATTAGCATAGGAACTATCAGGGATGGTCCTGGGGCCACCATGAAGAATAAAGACACTCCTACCACAGGAAATTCCAAAGATTCAGAGGACGCTTCCCCTGGGAAATGAGGCAAAAGACCACCCAAGTTTTTCATTATACAGCAGTGAATAAGGGAATTTAATTGACCCCTTTTGTCTTTTTGATATCATAAATCACAGACCAGTCAATGTATTCAGATCCACTCTACTCAAGGCCATGGGGGGAAAAGGCAAGAAGGAGAGAGTAAAAAATATCTCTCCTTGAGGACTGTCCCCTCAACAGGAACTTTGGGGAGGCATGGCACCTAGGGAGGTCTATGATCAGGGAATGATTTGTAACTGACGAGTGTAGAAGCGTTCAGGTTATCTTACTTCCTTCTTGAAAAGATTTTGTGTCTGTATATATACAATAAGGTTAATTAAAGAGAAATATATAAACAGAAATAGAAAATCAGGGCCATAAAAACAAGGAAGAAAATATGCTAACCGTTTGGGCAAAATATTTGTTTGAGCATTAAATTTAATTGATCTTGAGCCTTCTAAATCCCAAGGCAAAAAGAGAGATGCAATTGCTATATTTACATATATTAACAAAATATCAGTGGGAATCTTGTTGTCCCTTGATATTTAGGGGGGATTGGGAGTTTCTCCCCATACAAATTCACTCACGCATGCACACACATGTTGCACAGTCCTCCCTGCAGTTTGCCTACCTTCTAACAGTCATCTCTACCTCCCTGTGCCTGCTGTGCTCACTGTGCTGCACACATGTACCCAGATGTCAAACTCAGTGCTCCCTCAATTCCTCCTCCTCATCCCAAAATTCCACTCACACAAAGAGCATTTGGGCATGTAGAAGACTCTCCTAAATGTGTGATGTGGGGGAAGCGAGGGAATGGAAGAGAGTTTACATCACTAATGAAAATAATGCATTCCTGTTTTAGTTTCATAGGCTACTTAAGCAAATACTGTGCAATGGGTTTGTTTAAACAATGGAAATTTATTTGCTTACAGTTTTAAGGCTGGAAAAATATCCAAATCAACGTATCATCAAGGCAATGCTTTCTCCATGAAGACTGTGGCATTTTGGGCTGAAGCTCCTTGGTTCCTCTATCACATGGCAAGGGACATGGCAGCATCTCCTGGCCTCTCCCTTCTCTTCCGGGTTCTGTTTCAGTTTCTTGCTTCCTGTGGCTTTCTTCTCTCTGCCTGAATTTCATTCTGCTTATAAAGGACACCAGTAATAGGATTAAGACCCATCCCATTAAGGTAGGTCATACATTAACAGAAGTAACCCCATCAAAAGGTCCTACTTTTGATGGGCTCACACCCACAGGAATGGATTAAATTTAAGGACATGTTTTTCTGGGGTACATTCAACTTCAAACCACCACACTAAGTAAACATCTCAGCCCTAAAATATCCTTAGACCACATCATCAAAATGACTTTTCAGCCAGTCCCACTTTCTTGCCACTTTGTGAGCATCTTTCCTTCCTCTCTTCTCCTTATTCCTGTTCTCCCCCACTCAATTTCTGAAACAGAAACAAATTCCACCCCAAACTATACCCAGTCCAAGGAGAACAGTTCCTTTTATGAACTCCAGCACTGCCCATATCTTTGTGGCCGCCCACATCCATTTCCACAGTGATCTGTTAAGATAGCTCCCAAAGCATAGAAAGAACCCTGATGACAATTGTTAAGATTATTTTTTGTTTATCTTGTTTCATGCAACTCTCCTTTTAGTCAAACTACAAAATTTTCCTGACACTATACTCTCAAACTACTAGAGAACCATCTTGAAAAGTATAGTTCCAGAAACATCTTTGTACCACAGTGGCCTGATTCCTGAAATGCACTTATTCAAGGAAGTGTTCCGCTCATTCAGCCCAATTATCCTACACACATGGGGCTATTGTGTGTGGAACTATCAACTCAGAGCACTCAGACACCCTTGTAAGATGACAAAGGGGCACTACCCTCATGGCTGTGGATGGTTCTAGACCATGTACTTACCCATCTCCCTCTATCCTCCTCCCTATTCAAAGAGGGTTGCCCTTCAGACTGATCATGTCTTGGAAAACTTATCTAAGAAAACATACACACCTGCTGTGATATTCCCCCACTTGAAGCAATCACCAGTTAAGGAAGACTATCAAGAAGAAAACAAGTGGGCCATTTCTTTTGCCTTTTGCTCCTAATAGGATATATACCTAACATGCTCTTTGGCTCAGAGGTTAGAAGAGATTTTTGTTTAGGAGAGGCAATTTTTCTTACTGGATGCAAAGACGAGAGGTAATGAGAAACAGGAAGGCTTAAATAATGAAACATGAGTCAGAAGAACCTTTATGGTGTTGGACAGGTCATCCATCTCGAGATGTTCTTAGCCTAGAACAGTGATTCTCAAAATATGGTCCCTCAACTGGCAGCAGTAGCAATGCCTGGGTACTTGATAGAAATGCAAATTCTCAGGTCCAACCCAGACCCACAGAATTCAGTACTGTTGGAGAAGGGGCCAGCAAGCTGTGGTTTATTAAGCTGCCCAGGTGATTCTGATGTGGCTAGTTTGAGAACCCCTGTCCTAGAAGATCCCAAATGGGCTGTTCTAGCTCAACTTCCTAGGATATATATTTCCAAAGCCAAAAGAACTGATTGGACTGTTCTTTTTTTTTTTTAATGCAATTAGTTACCTAATGCAATTAGGCTTATGCAATGCCTCTAAATGAGGTTAACTGGTTAAATATGGTAGGGTAGACATTAATATAATTGTTAGAGATTAGAAGGAGGTACCAATTAATCACTCCTTTTCTTAAAAGTTCTTATCAATTTTGGAAAAGACACAAGGAATGAAAAGGAAAGCAAAGATATGTGATTTTTGGTTTTGTTTTTGCTCATAAAGCAATTTTTGAGTGTGAAGTTGGACCTAAGAAGATAATGAGGCTTTCTATTCTCCCTTCCCTCCAGCTGAAGACAGCTAAGCCCCCAGAGTGGGACCAGGGGCCTAGGTGACTTTTCCATCAGTTGCAGGTGAGGAAACCAAAACAAAGTCTACAGGGACCTCATGTGGTTGTGTGGATTTTTTTCACATGGAGACTGGAAGAAAAGGATGACCAAAAGGTAGGTTTATTCCCACTTAACATCCCTTATAAAGAGGTAGTCTATATATCTCCTTTGATAATCTGGTGCTTAAACTCCTGCAGTCAAGAGTCTTCCCTTTGATGTGGTCAAAATTGTATCCAGCTTCATTTGCATTCCTGTGACTATTTAATGAAGGCAGAAACCAACTACTCACCAGATGTTTTGAAACCTGAACACTCACTAAGGCAGCCATTGAATTGCTCTTTTCTGACAGTTCCTCCCAGGCAAGGAGGACATTGGGCCCTGAGCCTACAAGGTTTCTAGGAGTTGGAATAAGGATCCAGACCCAGGCATGAAGTTGAACTGGCCAGAGGGCTGAGTGAGGAGCCAAGGAGAGTCCTCAGGTGGGAAAAGCAGACTCCAAAGCTATGCAGGCAGTCCAACCAGTGTCAGCTGAAAACGCTTGTGAATCAGAGAGGGCCTGGGAAACCACATCTGGGATATTTAACGGGTAGAATTTAGAGTTCAGGGCTGAGGGTTGGGGTGGGGAGTGGAGAATTGGGTGTATCAAGTAAGTAAATAGTGTAATATCTGATTAATAACTCACATGATCTGACACAGCCAAGGACTAGAACAGTTCTTAAAACCAGAAAAAACAATCCTGAATACCGAATTTTTG
Organism: Cabassous unicinctus; assembly: GCA_029593785.1. Lineage (NCBI taxonomy): Eukaryota > Metazoa > Chordata > Mammalia > Cingulata > Chlamyphoridae > Cabassous > Cabassous unicinctus. Next base: position 10,792 of record JAQZBX010003928.1, read on the forward strand.
TAAGAAGCAATGAGTAGGTCCCATCATCCGTGAAGCATCAGACTAATGTGCAATGGTCTGCTGCTATGAATACTCAATTCAAAAATCCTTTAGTAAGCCAAACTATGTGCCAGAAACCCACAGGAAGCGTCTTCCTTTACTTGATTACTAGATGGGAGTGGTAGATAGTGCTTATTGAAAGGTAGGGCAACACAGCTTGATAAGACAATTAACCAAAGGGCAGGGTAGTGAGAAACCAGGTATGGAGAAACAGAAGGGAGGGAAGAGTGGGGCACCAGAAGAAGGAGGAAGGAGGCAACGCTTGGAGAGCTTCCCTGAGGTACCAGGGGATTAGGTTCTGCCAGGAATTGGAAGGAGCACCAATCTTTATCTGACACCTTCAGCTTTCTCTTCATTATTCCCCATCTTCTTTAGTCTTTCTTTATAAATCTTATTTTCTAACGACTTAATTACCATTTCACTCCCTTAGAACTCTTAAAAACAGCTAGGTTATTTCCTGGTTATGGGTAGACAATTTGAATTTTAGTCCCCTACATTGGACACAATCCTGTGTTATAAGGCGGACCAGGAGGAGTATTATGTCATACTTCCCAGGCCATGCTCCATATTTATATCCCAAGGCCATGGTATCTGGACAGAATTTTGAGAGGGCTGTCACCCCAAACAAGCAATAGCAAACTTGTGGATCCTTTTCTGCCATAGTTAAACACGGGCCATCATGCTCTACCTTGGATTTGTATTAATTTTAGTAAAGTATGAAAAAAAATTCTGTTCCAATTTTTGTGATTTTTTGGAGTTGGCTGTAACCAAATAAAGTTGAGCAATCTATTTCTCTGAAGGGAACGCCCATCTTTCTGGAAAGATTTAGGCACATTCCTTCCTAGAAGAGAAGGGAAAGACTAAGAGGCCTTTGGCAGAATTATAAGACCTATGTGTCTATGAAAATGACATTTCACAATGATGAGGTGGTATGGCATAATATTGAGACCTTCTCTGACCTCCCACTAAAGTCAGTAATTCCTCTATCATGTTGCCCTGGATTATTTATTTCATAGAATTTATTATTACCCGAAGTTATCTTTTTTTAAAATTACTGGTTCACTCATTAACCATTGACACCACCACCCCCATACACATAAGCATTAAATGTGGGTACCTACTTTGAGTCCTTGTTCACCACTGCATAGTATAGCACCTAACACATAGTAGTCACTTAATAATTAAATGAATAAGAAAGTGATAAAGCAAAAGCAAAGGCATTCTATGAGAAGTGATCAGTACTAACTTGTGTTGGTCTTATGGGTACTTCCCAAGAATGGGAGATCCAGGGCAAACAGGTACCAGGTAAAGGGCACTGTTTTAGTTTCTAAAGGCTGCCAATGTAAAATAACAGAAATGGCTTTTATAATGGAAATTTATTAGGTTAAAAGCTTATACTTCTGAGGCTGTGAAAGTGTTCAAATCAAGGCATCATCAAGAGATGCTGTCTTGCCAAGTTGCAGCTGTTGAAAATCAGGCACATGGCGGAGTCATCTAAAGAGCTCAGCTGTGAGAGATCAGGCACATGGCAGGGCATAATGGTGGCTCTGCTCATCTCTCCTGGCTTCTCTGCAGCTTTTTTTCTGTGTCTCTGTGAGGCTTTTATTTCCCTGTTTATAAAGAACTCTAGCAAGAGGGATAAGATCAACCCTGGGTCACACTTCACTGAAGTAATCCAATCAAAGTTCCTACACCCACAAGAATGAACCAACTCCAAGACTGTGATCTTTTCTTCGATCCAAACAAAGCCTCAAACTGTCACAGGAATGCACAGGGACATGAAGCCAGGACTGAGTGGAAGCAGTGGAAGGTGTGGTAGAAAAGAAGATAGGGTGGAAGGAGACAGAGGGCTTCTGTGAGCCCCTGCTGAAAACAAACTTGACCTTGACTGGAACGCAACCAAGGGAGCAATAGAGAAACAACTGCATCTTCCTTTGTGCTCCAAGGGTATTCCTGATAGACATAAGCAAGACTGGGGCCATTCATGTTGAACTTTCTAGCCATTTGGAATATAACATGGAGTTACAACTCCAATACTTCTCTCTAGCTACCCATATTATGAGTATTATAATGGATTATAGTGTATAATGCCCTTAGCACCCTGATACGTGTAGAATAAATAGTGCCCTCAAATCCTTGTATCCATTCTCTCCCAAGCATCTTCAGCACCTCCTTTTCTCCTCATCATTCCCATTAGCATTCAGATATGCTTTCGTTTGCTCCTATCTTTTAAATAATTTCCTTGTCTCTGCATCTATCCCTACTTAACTCCCTACTCCCAAGCTCCCTTTCACAACCAAGCTTCTCAAAAGAATTTTTGAATACAATTCCTGACCGCCTTATTCCTTACCCTCTTCCACTGATCAGCTAACCAGGATCCAGTTACTGAAACTGCTCTTGTTAGAGCCACCAATGGCCTCCCTCTTGTGAAAGATGAGGCGTACAGACAGATGATTATTTCTTTCCTCTTAGCAGCATTCAACTTAGTTGAGTATTCCCTTCTTGAAACCTCTTTCTCTTGGCTTTTTTGACCCCACACTCTCCAATTTCTTCTCTTATCAGTCTGGCCACTCCTTCTCAGTTCCTTATCTATATGATTGGCTCTTTCTTATCTATATGATTTTTCAATGTTAAGATTCCTCAAGACTCAACCTCTGATCTTCTCCTCTGTCTTCATTCTTTAAGTAATCTCATCTGTTCCAATGCTTTAAAATCCATCTAGATGAAAATTCCCAAATTCGTAACCTACAAATTTTATCTCAGCACCAGGTCTGTATTTCTAAATGTTTATTTGACATATCCACTTGGATATCCAACAAATATCACAATTTAGCATATCCAAAACAGAACTTGTGTTCTCCCCTCATCCCACCCCAAACCAACATGTTCCTCTTTCAGTCTTCTTCATCTTGGCAAATGTCACCTTTATTCACCCAGAAAATAGGAAGCCTCAATTGCCATAACCAACCAATTACCAAGCCCTACCAATTTTCTCTCCAAATTATATTTTGAATCTTTTCATTTTATCTTCTCTTCCATTACCCTGGTCTAAGCCTCCAACATCTCTCATCTGAAATGGTTTCTCTTCTTAAAGTTTTGCCCCACTCCAATTCATTCTTCATATAGTTCCTAGAATAATCATTTAAAAATTAAATTTGACACCAATCCCCAGAAAATAGAATAAAATGTGTCATTTTCTTGGGCCAGCTCATAGAGACAGAAATTAGAGCACAGGTTGCCAGGGGCAGGGGCAGGGGAATGGGAGTTAATTCATAGTGGGAGTCGAATTTCTATTTGGGGATACAGGGAAGTTTTTTTGTTTGTTTTCATTTTCTTAAAAATTACTTTTTTTATTTTTTAAAATACTTTAGATTACATAAATGTTACATAAAAAATATAGAGGATCCTCATATGCCCCACTCCCTACCCCTCCCACACTTTCCCACATCAACAGCATCCTTCATTAGTGTGGTACATTTGTTACAATTGATGAAAACATATTGGAGCATTGCCACTAAGCATGGATTATAGTTTACATTATAGTTTACACTCTGTCCCACACGATTTTGTAAGTTATGACAAAAATATATAATGGCCTGTATCCTTCATTGCAGGTGGTAAGGATATACTACCCATTCAGAATGTTTCCTACTTGGAATCATCCATAGCCTCTTCCATAGAGATGCTATCACATTGCTTCCCAAAAGGTCACCCCCTGCTTCACTCATGCATCCTCTTCATAATATTACAGTTATTCAGCAATGCATAGTTCAAAGAAACAAACAAGAAAACTAAGCACATATGCCAGTTAAGCCTGGAGATTCAATTTCCCATTTATGAATTAGATGAAGAATGTTTTTTTTTTTCCCCTAAGACTTTGTCTAGGGAAGCCAGCTGGCTTCTGTTTTCTAAGCCAGTTTCAGCATGTTCTCTTGTATTTGCATCTGAGTAGTCTATTTGGCAACATTTCCTAAATATCCACCCTAAAGGGAAACAAAGAGAAACCACAGTCATTTCTCTGGATGAATATACATTCCTGTTAGTATCCTGAGCACTTATTAAGCAGAAGAAACTTTATAAACATTTATATTACATCACTAAAATAAATCTGTCAAATAAATATTATCTATGTTTTACAGATAAAAAGGAGAAATTGAGCATCTTGCAAGACCCAAACTCCAATCTCACTGCTGCTGATGCAGCAGCACATAAAAGGTAATATTTCCATGAGTTCACTGTGGTATATAAGTGCTGAGAGGACACAAAGGCAAGCAGAGGTGGGAGTCAGGTAAAGACAGGGAGACATGAAACCATAGCTTACTGAAGCAGGTAAGTTGCCCTAGATTCTTTTTAAAAATCAAAAACATACAATTCTATAAAACTCTTGCACTAATTATACTTAAAACAATGTGTCTTAATTAGCATCCATTTGTGCTGTCCAACATGCCCATTTTCTTTATGTAATGGATAGTATTACACACTAAATTTCTTGACAGAATAGATACTAAAGCTCCAAGTTAATTAAGGATCTATGACTATATAATCATTTTCTAGGAAACCTCGATATCTAAGGGGGTTCTAAATTAACAAGGAATTAATGTGATATGACCAAAAGAGTCCATAGGACTCAGCTACTGCAAAACATTAAGTTCTCCTTACATATTATGGCTTCTAACACTTCTAGGCTCCTGCCCTTCACAGACTTTATGAACTGACCACAATGAATCACTGATTAAATTTTCACTCCAGTTCTGCCATACTGAGAGTGGATCTAGACAAAACAAAGAGGAGCTTGAACAATAATCTGGTAAATAAAACAACTAATCTAGAAAATAGAGGCCAAAGCCACTTCCTCATAAGCAGTAATTTTGTATTGCCTCAGCTGCCCTCTTCATGTCAGCTGTATTCATTAATATTTTGAAGACATTTATAATATCAAATATTGGGCCTTACCTTGGAAATAAGTTCCTGAAATGAAAAAAAGATCAACTTAATAAATAATGGAGGTGATTTTTAAAAGCAAAATTTGTTTCTTGCCTGAGAATTACAGCAACAACAACAAAAACATTTTCTGGGATAAAATTGTTGGAATCTTTGACTCAGCTTGTACAAGCAATAGTGTATTACCAAAATTTCAGAACAACCTGTCTCTCTCCAATTTGAATGGTCTTACATGTTACTGGGTTCATATCATTCAGAGGTTCATATCCTAAACAAACCAAAGACCTAGTGTTGCTGGTCCATCACTCTACCTGCTTCCTTCCATATTTCACTGCAGGGTTTCAGCAGAACTCTCAGCCACAGCACTGCATTCCTATGGCTCTTTGGTTCATCAAAAAGTCTTCATTTCTAAAATTAAAAGCTTGTTCTAAATTATCTTTAAAGTTCTCTTCAGCATTTATTGTTGGCTAATTTTCAAATGGGTTTGACAAAAAGGACTTTAGGTGGCAAAAACAATTCAAGCAAGTAAAAATGCATTAGGGTTGGTTATTTTGGTGTCATGTGGCTACAACTTTAAAGACTGAATAGTCATCTACAAAACGTTATTGAATTTTATTGTACACCAACAACCACCAAGCATGCTTCCAAATGGGATAAAACGTGGTTTAGCTAAGGGTGGTAAGTGGATCAGATCTTATGACCCAAGAGAGTGGTTCTCAATCATCTTCATTCCAAGCCCTGAAGAGCTCTTCCCACCATGCCTCCAGCCTCTATAGTAAGTGTATTTAACATGACCCCAACCCAACCACAGACACAAAATATTATTGCTTCTGGCCTGAGGAAATGCCAAACTTTATTGATCAAATAACATTCTTCCCAACCTAAATAAATGGAAGGATATTATGTGTTCATGGATTGGAAGTCTAAATATCATTAAGATGTCAATCTTACCCAAACCAATTTATGGATTCAATGCTATCCTAATAAAAATTCCAACAACCTTCTTTACAGAAATGGAAAAGCCAATCATCAAATTTGCATGGAAAGGTAAGGGGCCCCAAATAGCTAAAGCCATCTTGAAAAAGAAGAATGAAGTTGGAGGACTCACTCTTCCTGATCTAAAACTTATTTACAAAGCCACAGTTATTAAAACAGCATTGTACTGACACAAGGACAGATACATAGACCAATGGAGCTCAGAATCGACCATCACATGTACGACCAACTGATTTTTGACAATGGTGCCAAGTCCACTCAATTGGGAAAGAAGAGTCTCTTCAATAAATGGTGCTAGGAAAACTGGATCTCCATTTGCAAAAAAAAAAAGGAGGACATTTACCTCACACCATATACAAAAATCAACTCAAAATGGATCAAAGACCTAAATATAAGAGCTAGTTAACTATCAAACTCCTAGAAGAAAATGTGGGAGAGCATTTTCATGGCCTTGTTTTAGGCAATGGTTTCTTAGACTTTACACCCAAAGCACAAACAACAAAAGAAAAAATAGAAAACTGAGAACTCATCAAAATAAAAACACCTTTTGTTCCTCAAAGGACTTTATCATGAAAGTAAAAAGACAACCTATAAAATGGGAGAAAATATTTGGAAAGTACATATCCAATAAAGGATTAATAGCCAAAATATATAAAGAAATCCTTCGACTTAACAAAATGACAGACAGTCCAATTTAAAAATGGGCAAAAGATTTGAACAGACATCTCTCCAAAGAAGATAGACAAATGACCAGAAAGCACATGAAAAGATGCTCGACATCATTAGCTAAAAGGAAAATGTAAACCAAAACCACAATGAGATACCATTTCACACCCATTAGAATGGCTGCTATTAAAAAATGGAAAATAACAAGTGTTGGAGAGAATGAGGAGAAATAGAAATACTCATTCATTGCTGGTGGGAATGTAAAATGGTACAGCTGCTGTGGAAGAGTTTGGCAGTTCCTCAGAAATCTAAGAACAGAACTACCATATGACCTGGCAATACCACTACTAGGTATACCCAAAAGAATTTAAAGCAGGGACTCAAACATATTTGAACAACAATGTTCATAGTGGCATTATTCACAATTGCCAAAAGATGGAAGCAACCCAAGTGTCCATGAACTGATGAATGAATAAATAAAATGTAGTATATATATATAATGGAATATTATTCAGTTGTAAAAAAGAATGAAGTCCTGATACATGAGACAACATGGATGAACCTTGAAGATATCATGTTGAGTGAAATAAGCCAGGCACAAAAGGAAAAATATTGTATAATCTCACTGATTTGAAACAACTAGAATAAGCAAACTCAGAGAGTCAGAATCTAGAATATAGGTTATCAGGGGACAGGATAGGGATAGGGAATGGGAAGTTAAGGCTTAAAATGTACAAGGTTCTATTTGGAATGATGTAAATGTTTTGGTGATAGATGGAGGTGATGGTAGCACAGCATTGTGAATGCAATTAACAGCACTGAAATATACACATAAACATGATTAAAAGGGGAAATAGATTGCATGTATGGTAACAGAATAAAAAATTTTTAAAAAAATCCATGGAACTACACTACACAAACAGTGAACCGTACGTTAAACCATGGACTTTAATTAATAGTAGAATTATAAAAACATGCTATCATCAATTGTAACAGATGTACCATATCAATGCAAGGTGTTGGTGGGGGTGATATATGGAAATCCTGTATTTTATGAATGATTGTTCTGTAAACCCATAACATCTCTATAAAGGGGGGTGAAAAGATTCTTCCCAAATCTATGCTCTAAGTCAACTCAGATTGGGCAAACAAAAGCAAGAGGAGGTGACCACAGGGTCTTATCACAAATCTACTCACATCTTTTGCTGAAAGACCATACTAAAATTCCCCGAAGCAGCATCATCAAAGGAGATCTGGTTATGATGTATGTTTAAAAGAGGATTTTTTTCTTAAAATGCCATGTCCTGTCAGCCACTCAAGAATCATACTTAGACTTTCCCAATGTCTGCACCTTTATGTAATCATAACATACAATTATAGATAATTGTCTATGTACTTTGAAATTTAATTACTTACATTTTTTGCTATAATTAATTGTTGTGGACCTGTCCTTCATTCCCAATCCTTAAGAACAAGAACTATCTTGTTGTTTTTTTCCCCTACAGACTTATGTTCTCCACACTTCTAGGGGTATAGACACTCAATGGTATCTTTAAAACAAAAATCCCAACAATCAAAAAACATATTTCAATTGCTTTTACTTCTTATCTAGTCTGAAATACCTGTTTTAATGGTCTACACATTGTTTCCTATTCATTAATACCATCAAATTGCTTATGATGACATCAAGAAGAAATATATAAGCTAAGTTAAATTTTATACAATTAGAAATTTTATTTCCACATGTATTATAATTCTCTGCCTCTTTTGTTCCAAATATGAAGTTATGTGTGTGACATTTACCTCTAGTTTTCAATGAAATATCTTTGCTGGAACTTTTAAAGGCTGAATAGTCATCTACTAATAAGCTTTGTATCACCACGATTTAATTTTCTGGCATGAGTCTTGCTCCCACAGTTTACTAATCTCTTTTCTTTTCATGCCCTCTTTCTCCTACTAAACTGTGCATTCCTCAAGGACAAGATTAACATTTGACTCCTATGAACACCCAGGAACTGGTGCACTAAATATTTATTGATGGTTTGCTATATCTTGTAAACCTTCTGGTCTAAAATTCACTTCAATATAACAATGGTAATTACATTATCTCAGTGATCAAAGCTCACACTCTCTGTTCCAAAGAGAATATGGAAGTCTTTCCTCTACTTTCCCTAATAAAAAAGAAAAAGAAGTACAAAAACATGACAAAAGTCAGAAAACATTACAGCACACAAAATAGAATTCATACACCATTACTAAAAACATCCAGTTGTATGAAACTAGTAGTAAAAGTGTCAAGCTATATGGTGACATTTTCCAGAGGCATGTTCATTTTTAGAACACTAAAATGTATATTACCTGCTCACATATACACATAAAGAATTAACTCTGGTCTACAATGTGAGGTACTCTTTCACAAAATTATTTCATAAGAGACTATTCCACTGGATTTGAGGCTGGCAAGATGAGCCAAATATTTGGGCCAGCATTTGGAGACAGAGTTAGAGTCTGGGTTAAACGTAGCTAAAATTCAACCAGAAAGCAATAAAGAACCTTATTTTTTAAGAACCCATCTGGTCTGTGATAAGCAGAATAATGGCCCCTCAAATATGTCCACACCTTAGGCCCTGGAACCAGTGAATATATTACCTCACATGGCAAAAGAGACTTTAAAAATATAATTCAGTTAAGGATTTTGAGATGGGGAGATTATCCTGGATTATCCAATGTATTCACAAGAGTTCTTTAAGTGAAAGAGGGAGGCAGAATTGTCAGGGTCAGAGAAGGAGATGTGACAACAGAAACGGAGTCAGAGTGATATGATGTGAGACAGACTCGACTGACTGTTGCTGGTTTTGAAGATGGAAAGAGTCACAAGCCAAGGAATCGGCATGGCCTCTAGAAGCTGGAAAAGGTAAGGAAACAGGTTCCCCCCTAGAGCTACAGAAGGAATGCAGCCCTGCCAATACTTTGATTTTAGCCCAGTGAGACTCATTTCAGACTTCTGATCTTCAAAACTGTAAGATAATAAATTTGTGTTGTTTGAGGTCACTAAATTTGTGATAATTTATTACAGCAGCAATAGGAAACTAATAGAAGGTCACTAAGCCCTCAAAGATCTGGTCCAAATACAGTTCATCTAGCTGTAGTGCAAATCACATTGGAAGTCAATGTTGAAAGAAGGAGAGAAGAAGGGAGAGATGGCGGGAGGGAGAGAGGAAGGAAAGAAAAGAAGGTGTGGGTGAATTTAATTTAGCAAGTTCACACAAACACTGGGCTTCTCAAAATGTAAGCTTTGTGGGATTTTTTAGAAATGGACTACTGAGAGGAGAAATGTTATAAAGCTTAGCAAGTAATTCAATTTTTAAAAACAAAACAGGTTTTTTATTTTTTTTAAACCAGGAATGAGCAGAAAAAAGGGTACAGAAAATGGTCTTGTTCTTTAGATCTAAGCATTGCAACTGGTAAACTGAGATATCTTTAGCAGCATATATCAACTTTTATTCATTTTTCTATACTCATGACCCTGAATATTACCAAACATAAAATAGGCACTTAATAAATATTTGCTTGAATGAATAAATGTGATAGAAAGGTAAAGCAGTACAAAATAGGAGATGATTCGTTCGTTCATTCATTCAACAATTCTTTATTAAAAGGTTGGGTTTTTAATCTGGATTACTGGAGGCCTTATAAATAGAAAGAAATGGGAATTTCCTGCCTCTGCCTCCATGGCTTCCACCACTCCCAAGTGGCTGGTATAATTTGAGAAAACCCGGGCAATATAATGAGAGTAGGTATCTCAAATACAAAGAGAAAATGGAAAGCACTTCAAATAAATGAAGGGAATGTAATTGAATTTTAATGAACATCATAGATGGAAATAACTGTCTAGAGAACATAATCTCATATACCACCAAGAGGGCAGGAATTTTGTTACATTCACTGGATATCCCCAGTGCCCAGAGCAGTGCTGTGCAGAGCACACATGCAATATATATTCATGAATGAATGAATGAATGCCTGATGATCAGGGACTGAGTCAAACTCTTCTTGCAGAGACAAACCTGTTTTCTGGTTTAATAAATAGCATTCTAGAGTCAGAGGGTCTAACCCACATTTGGTTTTAATACTGATGGGGAAGGCAAGCAGAGATAAGAATTTGGTCAACAGTTCATTCATCATTTCTTTAGTTTACCCACCTTCATGCTGGTAATACTCACACTATAACTAACACTCAGACCTGGGAAGGTCAGACCCTGCCTGAGGCAAACTCAAGGACAGTGTTGCAACATCGTACAAATTTAGAAGGAGAAAGGGGAACTGTTACTTGCAGTGTCTTGTGACTTTGGCTGGACTAAAGTTTTTTTTAAGTGCACTTTTTTCTCTCTCTTTTTTTTTTTTTTTGAGATACCAGGGGCTGGGGGTTGAACCCAGGATCTCGTATGTAGGAAGCCAGAGCTCAACCACTGAACCATATCGGCTCCCCTGAGTTGGTTTTTTCATTTGTTTTGCTTCTTGTTTTGGGGGGTGAACCAAACCTGGGACCTCCCGTGTGGGAAGCCAGTGTTCAACCCCTTGAGCCGCATCCACTCCCTAATTGCCCTAAGTGTCAACCTATAGAAACTTTATGAAATAGACAAAGTGTTTTTGACAACCTCTCATGCCTCTTCTAGCTTCCTGCCCTGTAGGACTGCACCCTCTTCCCTGGCCCAGCTCCACTGTCTCCCTGCCATACGTGTCCTGTATCAAATCCCACCACTAGGCTTCCTCCTCTCCGTCATTAGGCCTCCATTAATTTCCAGCTAACTAGAAAACGCCCTGATCAGCAACTCTGCCTCCAACGGTGCTTTAATCCTTAGCAGTCTAAAGCGTTCCTCCTAAGGACTCCTGCCCTTTAACAGTGAGCTTATGGGGACTTCTCCTTAGCCTCAAGAAATTCAACTCAGCACACAGAATTCTCTCCAAAAAGGCCTCTCAAGCAGCATAAGTCTTTTTGTGTGTTTGATAATGGCCACCCATCTGGAAGTCCTGTCCCTGTGAATGTAACTGCAGAAGTCAGGGAGACAGCATAATAGCATGCAGAGGTGAAATCCTGTACTAGAAGATTCTTTCCATTGGCTTGCAAATGAACAAGTTGAAGGAGGAAGAGTGAAACTATATTAGCCACATCCTGCTCTGGTGTTTTTTCTGTGTATCAGGTGCAATTTTGGAAGACTCAACGAACATCCCAATGGTGTGTCATGCTTCTGTGAAGTTAATATTTTCCTGCTTACAAGGATGTTCTTTTGTCATTGGAAAGCAGTCTAAGAGAATTTCACTATACTTTGAACAACTCAGCCAAGAGTGTATTTTCAGTTTTCTTTAGGGACTTCAGTATATCTCTATACCAGCACCACCAAATTCCTAAATAGATTACATATAGTTGTTTTTCAGTGATATTGTTTTCAAAAAGATACAATCCAAATGCAGATAATATGCAATCCAAGACATAATAGTTAATAGAAAGTTCATGTTTGGAAATAATTCCCATAATATAAACAGTATCATCTTCCTTATATCCATTAGTGTAGAAATGGTGCATTTGGCTTGAGATTGACTCTCCAAGCCCTGGGAAAAGGAACTTTAGTGGGATAGGGCTGTTTAGGTGGCTAGTTTGTCAATATGTCTAAAGTGTTGTATATGGTGATCATTTTTATGACCACAAGCATTGGAGAGACTGTTTTAAAATCATAACTGGGGAAACATAAAAAACACAGGCTCTATTCACACTGGCTGTTGCCTGTCATTTTAGAGCTATTCTTTTGTTGGTTGCCACTAGCAACAAGAGAATAACACTGAAGAAATTTTAATCAAATAAATACTGCTCTTTACTTCACTGAGCATATACTCTGCTGCACTGGAAATTAGGCAAGTTCAGCAGAAATCATTAATCTGAAATATTAATATCCTTGTATAGAACTTTGAAAAATCTTAAATCAACCATCATCAGTCATAAAAACTGGGTTATTGGAGCCATGAATAATTTCCATGGACCTCTTGAGCATCTTTCTGCTCTGCAGCATGTGGAACAGTGATATTTGCTTCTTTAGCCCTCAAACAAAGGCTGTTTTATTCTACCAGGCTGCCAAAATGTAACATATCAGAAATAGGTTGGCTTTTATAATGGGAATTTATTAGGATAAAAGCTTACGCTTCTGAGGCTGTGAAAATGTCAAAACAAAGGCATCATCAGTGATGCTGTCTCACCAAAGTTCAGCTGCCGGTGATCCTGGACTTCTGCCACGTGGCAAGGCATAATGGTGGCCAATCTCTGCCTTCTCCTCCAGGCTCACTTGCTCCCAGAGCTCAAGTGAGGGCAGTCAGGCACACGGCAGGGTCTGCTCATCTCTCCCTTCTCTTCCGGGCTTCATCTCTTTCAGCTTCAAGCTAAAGTGGCTTCTTCTCAGCCTCTGTGTTACATTTCCAGCTTCTGGGTTTTTCTCTGTCTGCTGCTTCTTTCTGTGTATCTGAGGCTTTTAGTCCTCCATTTATAAAGTACTCCAGTAAAAGGATTAACACCCACCCTGGATCCCACAATCTAATCAAAGGCCCTTAACTAAAGCAATTTAACCCAAAGGTCCCTTAATTGAATCTCACCAAAAGGTCCCACATACAATAGACATATACACACAGGAATGGGTTAGCTTATGAACATAATTTTCTGGGGTCCACAAAAGACTCAAACCAGCACAAAGGCAGAGATGAAATTAAATATCCAATATTTGAACCACAAATTGATCCAAGCTCTAGCATTGCTAATTCTAATCCTGGGGGCTTTGATCATCTGAACACAATGAAAATAGAAGTTGTGCTGGAAAAACACCTTAATTAAAAAAAATCTTAATAGCAAGATAATGCTATAACTGAAGCTGTTCTTTACTGAGCATTTACTATGCCAGGCACTGTGATAGATGTTTACGTATTTTAACTCATTTAATCCTCATAAGCCTGCAGATAGGATCTTCTTGTCTTTTTTTACAGATGAGGAAACAGAAACTCAAAGAGCCTAGTAACTTGCCTGAAGTCAGATGGTCTATGAGAGGTGAAGGAGAGTGAGACCTGGTTTTAAGCAACTTCCAAGATCTTACTCTTCGCTCTCTGCCACACTGACTCTATGAACATGTAGAGAGCTACTAGTCAATCACAGCACCTGGCTTGTACTACAGAGTCATGGAGGGAAGAGAACAGAGAACCTACTATGTGCCAAGCACATTAAAGCATGCTATAATCTTGTGAAGTAGACATTAAAAATAGTGATGTTCAAACCCATTAAGAGACTTAATCAAGGTGACAGAAATAGTAGGTGGCACAGATGGTGTTTGAAACCAAGTCTATCTGACTCAAACGCTTCCTTCTGCTCTCCCATCCCACCTCCTACAAAGCAGAGCCTTTAGATAATGCTGGTATTGGCATATGGAACAAAGATCATATTAGATGAGACTTTTTTATTGAACACAGTTGTGTTTAAGAGGATAACATTTGACCTATGACATAGTCAAATCTGTGTACCTACCAAATTGCTGTCTGACAAAGTTCTCCTATATTCTCTGGTTGTCATAGAGACCACAAATCTCCTTTACAATATATCTTTTTCTTTATTCTACTTGCATTAAAAAAAAAGAAAAAGAAAAGCACATTGGAGCAAAAGAATGTAACAGACAAATGACATAAAAATAAAATGCTGCTGATTATGTATACCCTAGCTTAACATGTTTTGTCTTATGTCAAAAAAGGCTAAACAAAAAATCCAAACTCAAATGGAAATACCATAAATTCATTGATTAATTGTCATTTTTCTATAGACCAAATTGCAACCTACATTCTACAACATGAATGGCATTTGCAAATTTCAACAGCACATTCAAGAACAGGTGATCCTCTTCTAAACAGTATTCGCCTCAAGGCACAACATCTTCTCCAAGCCCCAAGGAGAAGAAACCATGGTTCAGTGGATGACTCTCAGACTTGAAATCTAATGGAGTATGCCCTGCAGTTTTTCGGAACTGTTTGGGACCCATGATCCTTGTTTTCCTTCCAATTTCTCCTGATGGCAATGGGAATATTTATTCTATGACTGTCTTGTATATTGGAAGCAGATAACTGGTTTTGTGGGTTTCACAGATCCATAGCTGAGGGGAATTTTTGCAGGACAGTCTGCATGCCTATAACTGATTTTGATGAGATTTTTGTACTTAGCATTGTTACTGAAATGATTAAGGTTTTTGAAATATTGTGAGGGAATGAATGTATTTTGCATATAGAAAGAACATGTATGTTGGGAGTCCAGAGGGTGGAATATGCTGGTTTGAGTCTTTTGTGGGTCCCAGAAAATCCTGTTCTTAAAGCAAACCCATTTCTGTACCTGTAAACCCATTTTAGGTGGGACCTTTTGATTAGATTCAGTTAAGGGAACTTCTAATTAGATCATTTTTATTTCATCACTTCAGTTAAAGATCTCTGATTAGATTGCAGGACCAAGGGTGGGTCTTAATCCTCTTACTGAAACCCTTTATAAATGGGATAAATATACAGAGACAAACAGAAAGAAAGCTACAGAGATGGAGGGAAGGAAACCGGGAGCTCAGAGATGAAACTGGGAGAGAGAATGCCATAAGAGCAAGAAGGTGAAAGCAATGCAGCCTGGAAGAGAAGACAGGGAATGGCAGAGCTGCCACATGCCCTACCATGTGGCAGGAGTCCAGGATCACTGGCAGCTGACTATGCCTGATGCCTTGATTTGGACATTTTTCCCAACTTTTCAACAGTAAGCTTTTAACTTAACCAATTCCTGAAATAAAAGCCAACCCATTTCTGGTATTGCTCCCAGTAGCTTTTAGCAAACTAAAGCACCCATATTACTTTTTTGATTCATGGATTAGTTAGAAGTCTGTTGTTCAATTGGGGTTTTCCTAGATATGTCAGCGTTATGAATTCTATGATGGCTTGGAGTTATGTGCCCCAGAAAAACATGTTCTTAATCTTAATCCATTCCTGTGGATTAAGACCTTTTGATGAAGTTACTTCAGTTAAGGTATAGCCCAACTAGACCAGAATATGTCTTAATCCTATTATTAGAAGCCATATAGAGAAGACCGTAGAGAGAGAAGCCCCAGAGATAAACAAGTAGCTGGAAGTCTGTGGAACCTGGAAGAGAAAGAGACCGCCTTGTAATGGAAAAGATAATGAACCCAAAAGATTGCTGGCAAGCCAGAACATACTGACTCTAAGAGAGAAGGAAGCCTTCTAGCCACTGAAATATTAAGTCAATAAATCCCTGTTGTTTAAGCCAATCTATTATATGGTATTTATTTTAGCAGCTAGGAAACAAAAACAGATTCCTAATATGATTCTGTTGTTGTTAGACAACAGAAAACATACTCTTGTTAGGGAAGTCACAAACATCTCCTAAGCAGCCATCACCCTGACCACCTCCTTTTCTGGGGAAGTCCAAAACACACACTAACCGGCCATCCTACAGCCTTCTGTTACCCCACTTTCTTTTCTATTGTGTGCCATTCCACAACCTGGAGGAGAGGTTAAGTCTAATGAAAAGGCCAAGCCAAACCTGAAACCCCAAAACTGGGAACAAGCAACCCCAGATGCTTTTCATCTCAGTGAAAGGAATTTCTCAGTGGCAGGACACCCTTCCTCCGAGGTAGGCAAAAACCACACTCAAACAGTATAGATTGCTCTTTCTTCTCCTGCACAAAGTGTGCATGAGGAGCTGCCATCTATCAACCCCAACCAGGCACAGTTTTCAACAGCCCAGGAGACCACCATGATGGGATTTCTCCCCCTGCTCTTTTGGACTCTTTGTGCCCTGTAAGTAACAACGAGATTATTTGCCCTTTTCGAGTTCTTTATACTGTGCAAGTAATAAAGAGATCATTTGCTAAAAGTTTCTGTTTTGCTCTGAACCTGTGTTCCCAAGAGGTACATGGAACTTGCTCCACAACTATGTATGATTTTAATCCTTTTTTAATCCTTATGTACTGAAGTTTCTTTTTAGCCTTAACATGTAGTTTATCCTAGTGAAAATACTGTTGGATGTAGTGTTCTATAGATTATGATGGCTGATAGTGATGTTCAGATCCTCTATGTCCTCACTGATCCTTTTGTCTGGTTACTCTATGGATTAGTGAGAGAGGGGTGTTAAAATCTCCAATTTTGATTGTGGTATTCTCTATATTTTGCCCTTCAACTCTGTCAGTTTTGCTTCCTGTGTATTTAGAGGCTCAGTTATTAGGTGTAAAAACATAATTATTATGGCTTCCTGACAAATTGATCTATTTATCATTTTGAAATATTCCTATTTGTCTCTTATAATTGGATAGCTTTCATTGAAGCTCCTCTGCAGTTAGGTAGACACAAGTTTAGTTTTGCTGTTGTTTTATAGGCCCTTCTTTTGGCTTTGGGCAGAACAAAGCAGATCCACAAACATTTGTTGGGTGTCTTTATGTGATAACTGAATGAGGAACTATGTCCTTCAGGCTTCTCTTTACTTCTTTTTACCTCTTTTGACTTCACTTACTCTTTAGAAAGTGTCCCCATCTATTTGGCATAGGACCCTAGAACTGGCTGTATTCCCTAAAAAAAAAAAATCTCAGATTTTTTCCATCTGTAAATTCTCTCCTCAACCAAATTTAGGCATCTTCACCATCAAAAAAAAAAAACGTTTTTCCCAAACTCAGTCATTCAAGTTGTGGTTTAAATTGTTTTGAATTCAATTAAAATAGAGGCCAGTCTCTTCTCTGCAAATATCCTCTCAGTACCTTAAGGATAGCCCCAGATATCTCTTTCTCTATGTGTGTGGTAAGTCTCCTTGACTACAGGAAATGTGTTGCTAAGAAGCACATTGTTGTGCTCCATCTAAGACAAAAACCAACACTATTAACGAAAATAGTTACGTGATATAATTATTTCCTACCTGTAATTAGCTACAGAGCTTTTGTTAAAACCCAATAGACTCTATCTGGAAAACAATGATTTGAGGCAAATTGACATTCTTAGAAAAATTCCAGTAACTCCTACTAAAAATTGCACACTATCATTAGATGAATTCACATGTTGCTAGCAAATAAACACTCTTTAGACAATTGAATTCAATTTACTCTACAATTGAAACAGTACTATGTTGGAAAAAACAGCACTTTAACTGTCATTACTAAGCATCCTGAAATTCTCTCATTTTATTTCTTTGTAGGAAAACATTCATTTGCCCCATGGGAACAATTATTTGGGATTTGAGAACTAAATTCTCTAGTAGCACAATTTGTCTGAAATAATAGAGGATAGTAAGATATCAATAAGGTACATAATTATCAGATATTTATCCATACAAAGATGTACTCTAAAAGTAGAATTTCTTCATTATTTTTCCTGGGCCTGGAAATTTAAAGGATTCATATCCCATCTTCAGACTCCCTTATATGGTGTTCCTTTATGCATACATTACCTTATAATGTATTCACATCTTCTCTTCCTTTCTGGGGATTTTCCCTGGCCCTTGTTCACATTTTCCATCTGTAGCACTGGAACAATGATGGGCCAAATTGAGTTGATTAAATTACCAGCTCCAAAGTACCCACCAACTTGAACATTTCAATATTTGTGGATAACAAAACGAAAGGATTGCTGTGAACATATTCTGCTTTCTTAACAGAATTACATATTGGCCCTTACTGATTAGACCATTGCTTTTGGGTGAGCTTTTCCTCTGGAATATATTAATTAGAACCCTAAGGAATTTAGCAGCACTTACCTAACTGGTAAAATATGTTATCCTCTTTCTACTGGAACAGGTTCTCTTCTTGGAATAGTAAGCTTTTTGTTTAGTTTTGGCTAAGATGCATTAACAACGTACAGCCTAGGTGTGACAGTCCCAAAGAGCACAGCAAAGTTCATTGCTGCAAATCTGGTTACTTCAAAAGGTAGATTCATTAGGGGACTCATTAGTTGCTGGCTTTGTCTGTCTCCTGAGAATGGAATTGAGGAACTGCACCAAAGGCCCTCTTTACTCTTCTGAGTGCTTTCATGAAAGGACACAAATATGTTCCATCGTTTTATTTACCATTTCCATATGTGTTCATCAGGATTGCCCCATTGTGTTTCTTTATCCTGTAGGAAGGATGACTCAGTCTTTAATATATGTAATCGCATATGGCAAAGAGTTCCTTGTTAATCAATTGACTTTTAACTAAGTTCTATTAGTAATATCTTGAGTATTTCATTCCTCTCTGAATTTTCCTAAAGCAATTTATTTGCATCTCTCTTTTCATCCTGAGTATGCCACCTTGGGCAACAGTTATTTAATACATACATTTTAGCTCCCTAGGGCTGACCTTATGAATTCTTTGGAATCAAAGCCCAGGTCCTAAACTTTTCTGTGAACTCTACAATATACGTATTTGGACACAATAGATATCTAATAAATATAAACTGAATGAATAAATGTATTAATTAATTTTAAAATATAGATGTGGCACAGGATTTAACTACAAGAATATTTTAAAACAAGTTTGGAAATACATTAAAAAAGAATTTAGTATTTAAACACAATATTAAAGCAAAGGACTTAAACGTATGATTGGGGAATGAAAGATTGACTAGAGTAGACTTACCATTATTCTACTATAGACTTGTTATTCTAGCAATGGAAAAACTTTTATCATTGACGTGGAGGCAGTGGCTACCAGAGGTTCTGAGGGGAGGAAGAGGGAAAAACAGGTGTAATATGGGGACATTTTTGGGACATTGGAATTGTCCTGAATGACATTGCAATGACAGATATAGGTCATTATATATATTGTGCAGAAGATCGATTAAACTATAATGTAAACTATAATCCACACTTAGTGGCAGTGCTCCAACATGTGTTCATCAATTGTAACAAATGTACCACACTATGAAAGATGTTGTTAATATAGGAAAGTGTGGGAGGGGGAGGGAGTGGGGCATATGGGAATCCTCTACATTTTTTATGTAACATTTATGTAACCTATTTTTTAAAAAATAAAAATCAAAAAAAATTTATATTTTTAAAAAGTGTTATGCTGTTCTACAGTGAATTATACCTAATATGGTGTTATAATCTTGAGAGACCTTTAATATATATAACTGTATTAGTGTTCTATTGCTGCTGTAACAAATTACCACAAATGAGTGGCTAAAACAAGACAAATTCATTGTCTTATAATTCTAGAAGTCAGATTATAAAATCAAGGTGTTGGCAGGGCTAGATCCTTCAGGGCTTCAGGGGAGAATCTGTCTCCTTGTCTTTTCCAATTTCTGGAGGATGCCTGTATTTCTTGGCTTATGGGTCTTTCCTCCATCTTCAAAGCCATCACTCCAATCTCTGGTTCTATCAACACATCTCCTTCTTCTGACTCTGATCCTCCTGCCTCTTATAAAGATCCTTGTGAAAATATCCAGGATAATCTCCTCATCTGAAGATCCTTAATTTACTCACATCTGCAAATGTTGTTTTGTTGTTGTTAACTATGTAAGGTAACAGATTCACAGGTTCCAAGGATTAGAA
This sequence comes from Cabassous unicinctus, assembly GCA_029593785.1. Classification (NCBI taxonomy): domain Eukaryota; kingdom Metazoa; phylum Chordata; class Mammalia; order Cingulata; family Chlamyphoridae; genus Cabassous; species Cabassous unicinctus. Next base: position 31,013 of record JAQZBX010003928.1, read on the forward strand.
AGTTTAGACAATTTGGGGTGTTATTATTTACAAATTGGGGCAGGTTCTGGCACTAGTCATACAGTAGGAGAGGCAGGTTAAAGGCAGAGCCAATCTCAGGAACTGGGCAGAAGGGAAGTGGGGAAGTTATCTGCTACAAGGTGAGTGATGAGAAAGGCAGCTTGGCAGCTGAGGTCAGTGTTTAAAAGGCATGTCATGCTCAGGAGTGGTCCCAACATAGGAAGTAAGGGTTGCTCCCAGTTCCTATCAAATCCTCTACCACAGTAAATTAACATTTTTTTTTTAAGATTTATTTATTTATTTTACTTTTGTCCATTTTTAACACCCCCCCACCCAATTCCTGCTGTTTTTGTGTCTATTCGCTGGGCAATTCTCTGTGTCTGTTTCTTGCCCTCTCTTCTCATCCTTCTCCTCCTGTCTTCACCGGGATTTGATCCTAGGAACCTCCAATGTGGGAGAGAGGCGTTCTGCCACCTGCGCCACCTCAGTTTCTGGCTCTTTGGTGCGGCTCGTCTTGGCTCTCCCTTTGTGTACCTCTCCTGTTACGTCATCATCCTGGTGCGTGGCTCGGTGGGGCCTGGCACGCCCGCACATGGGGCCTCACGGTGCACGCACGCATGGGGCCTGGGGGCTCCCGCTCATGGGGCCTGGCAGCCTGTGTGCCTTCTATATTTTTTCTTTATTTTACCGGGAGGTCTCAGGAATCAAACCCAGGTCCCTCCATATGGGAGATGGATGCCCAACCATTTGAGCCACATCCACCCCCGTAAATTAACTTTTAATGCATTTAGTGGGATGGAAATGTGGAATGTATGTACCTGCTAAATTTGAAAATTAATTAGTACCATTCAGACCATGAACTCTGAAAAATTTTCCAGGCCCATGTCCTAAAAGGTACTTAAGCCTTACAGAGATATCATTTTAAAACATAATTTAATGTAGCTTAATCCCTGTTAATAAGACTGCTGAGAAAGTTACTCCATTAAATTTCAGGGATCTGTGCATAACAATTGTGTCTCCCTAGGAAGTACAGAACAAAAAGTTTAATAATTTAATCAGAGACTATGATCAATTGGGCATTCAAGGTGGGAAGTTCATGCAAATACAAAGCAAACACAAGTAAAAACAAAAGCAATTTTGATTTTGGAAATACATGGTGAATTTTGTTTTCATTTTGTTTCGTTTTGTTTTGCTAGAATTTTCCACATACATTCTCTACTTTACATAATTAGTCCCAAACTTATATCCATATGAGGTGAATCTGCTTTATAAATCTTTTTTATCAGTATCTATTCACCAGCTATAGAGTTTTAAGTTTCTTCTTAAATATAAAATTAAATCATTTTTATGACTCAGAGGATGTTAAATCTACCAAAAATTATGCAAAGTTTCACACACACACACTTTTGTCATACCATAAAAACATTTCAAAACATACATAAGGCATCTGAATAATTTAAAAATCCTTAAAATATAACACGTACACCAAACATCACCAGAATTGTTTTTAAACAGTCACTATAACATATCTGATTAAACAAATTCAATTTTCAGTACCATTCAGTAGAGTAGGAAATAGGAGTTCTTCGCCTAATTTGAGCTTTTTATTCACTGCATAACCATGGCTAAATCATATCTTCTCTAAGCCTTTTTCTTCCTTTGAAAAACTAAAGAATTAAATTAGGGAATCAATGAGTTGCTTCTAACTCTCTCAGATTCAATGATTTTTAAATCTATGTGTCCTCATTATGTACACAGTGAAACCCCAACACAGAGAATTTCATACAAGATTTCCAATTTTTAATTAAAATACAATGTTAGAAAGGCATTCAACATTAGGATTCACGTATTGTTCCCATAGAACCTAGAGGTAAACAGCCAAAAGAGAAATATTAAATGAAAAGAAAGTCTTGGAACCTGTTATTAACAGGAATGGACATCAATTTTCCTCTATCCCAACCCATCGTTCTGTAAGTTCCTAGCGGCTGCCTGTGTGGTTCCGTAGTTGTAGCAGGCACTCTGGGAATTCAGGTGTATTTTCCCAGTAGGAGTTGTTGAAATATAAGTGGGTAAGAAAACAAAAATGGAAGCATAGTGGCTAGTTGATGTCTTTGATAAAAGAATTAGAGAACAAGTGTGATTTTAGACCTGAGATGCAAACAGAACACAAACAAGCTATTCTGACAAAGTATAGCAAAGATGAAGAAAAGCATTTGCATGGGAGCATTGAAAGCGTACAGCCAGCAGACTCCAAAGTCAGATGTGGGTCATTAGCAAGGGCAGAGGAATAACTTTGCTACAGCAAACACTTCTTGGTGCTTTTATAACTACACGTTTAGCTGGAAATGCTCCCTTACCTGACTGAGGCTTACTGGCCTGTCCGCCTGCAGAGGATATCGCCCCAACACCCACTGGCGGTGTAGGAAAGACCAAAGCATGCTTGTAGAGAAGAGCAGATGAGTGTATATGACCGTAGGCAGTTCTGTCTTCCCAGAAGCAGCAGCTTGTTCTGGCAGAAGGAACCACTCTGTTCAAACCAAGCACAAATATCATCATTCCCCACTTTTCAGGTGTAACAGAAATCTATATGCTTTAGTCCTGTTGATTACAAAAAGCCAGTAAACAAATGGAGTTTCTACAGTTTCTACAGTTTTCTGGAAAACTGACTTTCATTAGGTTTCATGGTTAGTGAACAGGTTTGTTGGGAATTGGCGTGGGAAGAGGCATCTTTGTTTCACTAAAAAACATGTTTAAAATAAACAAACTTGGTCATAGATGCTATTAAAAACTTTTCAAACATAAAATGTCTGCTGACTACTAACTAAAATTTGACTCATTGAGGAAGACAATAGTTATATAAATAAAATGAAAGCAAAATTTAAGCAATTACTTAATTATTTTTATGAAAGACATAGAATCCAATCTGCTTAGACCACCAAGTTTGCTTTCTTCCCTTCCAAATTAGATGCATGAAGTGGAAAATTTGGTAATTTCCCTTATGACATAGTAGGTAGTAAGTAGTTTTTCAAGAAAACCTATATTCTTTAGTGAGCTCCAAATAAAAAATATATCCTTCCTGACTCTATTTTTTTTCTGGCTTATGACTTAACACCTCTTCACTGACCTCAAGGACAAGCTTGGCACATTTTCTAATGGACAGATGTTTCCCATTAGACATGGTATACCTACTACGAGGGAGGCTAAAGAATAAAACCAGAAGAACGTAGAGAATCAGTCTCCAACACAGCTCCTCAGAACCTGCTTAAGACAGGCTGGGAGATTGAGACCAAAGTCCATGTTGCCCAAACACTTCAAGCTTTGCAGAATCACAGGACATGATATCTGATGTCACAACGTGGAAGTGCAAAGCTGTCAAAGCAAGTGCATAAGGCACAGAAGGTGGCCCTCTCATGTTCTTGCTTGCCCCAGTGGTGGGGCGTACAGTATCGAAGAAGAGAGATAAATGGCACATCGTTCAGGAAACTGAAGACCCATAAATATTAGATATTCATATACATCTGAATCTTATTCCTTTACACTGTTTTAAATATTAAATGTTCATATTTATTAATTTTATTCCTCTAAGTGGGGTTTTGAAAGTGATTAATTGGCAATGTCTTTAAGGTTAAATTTTTTGGTAGGAAATCTGAATCTGGCTGGCCTATGTTTCTAATTAATGGCAGATCAATAGGCTTTCAAATCATCTGAGACTAGCAATGATCTTTTATGAATGCCACCGACAGGACTCATGGTCACCCAGCATCTGCATGGAGAGAGAACAACGAAACATTGTCATTGTTGAGGCCACCCCTTAAGCTACAGTTAATCACTGCTCTCAGGATGGCATATTTCTTTAAAAAAAAACAAGAGTTCTAGTAATACTTTATGATACTCTTTCTTCTTCTCTAAAATAGGCTAAAGTGTCTCTGTGATGTTATTTCATTATGATTGTGTGTGTGTATGTGAGAAAGATAACTGGAGTTTATTGAGCACAGCAAAAGTGAGTGCCTTGATTAGCAAGATAACAAACAGACTGAATTAGAAATAGTTTCTTAATTCCCAAAATAGTCTACAAGATGCTTAACCAAATAGACTCCAGTCTAAAACCAGTGATTGAGATCAGGGAGGGCAAACAACTTAATTGATTAAATTTTCCACTTTCAACCAGTCACAAGCTTCTGCTTGATAATGCTACCAATAAATCATATAAATTATCTCATATGCAAAATGGTACAAGCCTTGACTTGCAGTTTCACAAATCCTTCTAAAAGATAAAGCATTTAGCAACATAATTTACAAATAACCTCTTGCTAAAAGGCAGATGAAATTATCTTTCTTCCATGTGATACTAAACAGAAATCACTCAAACTCAAAATAAGACATTAGGTCCATGTTGTAACGGGATTATCTAAATTGTATAAACCGAAAGTCTTTCTATTGCATTATAGAAGCAAAGCAACAGGACTGTTGCCAATGCAATGCTCATAGGTCAATAAGTAGCTCCTTGAAGATGTTGATCTGGATATGTAATAATTTGAAAACCAGAAAGATTGTCCAATCTTTCACTGGATGTGAAAGGGACAACGTTTCAAATATATCTTCTCTATGATACCCGTTAGGCTGTGAGATATATTTTAAATTTTATTCAAAACTGTTTCCTACAAAAATTATATACTTGGCATTCTAGACAATAGATCAATAAAGAGAAAAAAGATCAAAGCGGTCCCGTGGACTTTAAAGCTTCAAACAACCAAAGGTGTTCTCTATTAAATAAAAGCTTTTGTTACATTGTACTTGCTCTCATTGAAATGCTATAAAAGGTATTCTGAATTCCCTTTTCAACATATAATTTGCCTCTATTTTTGTAAACAAGAGCTTTCCCAGTTATGCTGCAATTACTAAATGTCCAATTTGCAAAAAAGATTGCACAGTATTTAAGCAGATGTTTAAATATGGGTATCTGAGTAAACAAACATAAAGTGAGCAGGCCCTTCAGAGAGGTGTCCCACATAAAATTAGTATTCATCAGGGTGATATTTCTTACTCCCTGTTCAGCAGTCAGTTGTGCGTTTTATAGGGTGTGCCCAGAAGCCTGGAAGGCGCTCCAGGATGAAGCCTGATTTGGCCACAAACGATGTTCACAATGAGTGTTTAGGCAGTGACACTGATGGATTAAGAGCAGACTCCATGTGGGTTAAGTCTCGTGTTTATGAGCTGGATTAAGTAAACTGGCAACAAAAGATTTTAATATGGTCTGTGCAGATGACATCAAACAGCCTGGATTCAAATAGGGTGAAGGAAGGAAATCTGGCTTCCTTGGAGACAGCCAGAGAGCCGCTTGCCAGTCCCTGAGGAGGAGGCTGATGTAACGGTGCTACAACCTTCAGGTCACCAAGCTGCAGGAACAGCCCAAGGGGCCCTTGGCAAAGATGGTGATGCTTTCGATCTGGTCTCATGTGGAAACATGTAAGTGGGAAATCAGAACTGAAATTGTTACCTATGGAGGAACCAGAAAACCTGGGAGTTTTAGCTGATGGATGTGTGCTATGTGCCCATGGCCAAGTCTCAGTTTTGGAGAGTCTCAGTCTGGGGCCTGTGAGGTGGGATAATGACACCTGATTCCCTCCTTCATGAGGACTTTGGGAGGATACCGGTAAAGAGCACCCGGCTAGGAGTTAGCGATCCAGCCTCAGATTGGTCATCCCCTCCACTCAGGTTCAACTTCCCAGGGTCTCACATCAGTCCTCCTTTGCAATCCCTTTGCCTCAGCTGTGGGTCAGTCCCCCACAGTCCTTCCCAAGGTCATAGACTAAATAGTTTTCCTGCCTCCAGTCACTCCTTTCGCTAATCCATCCGCCAGGAATTATCTTTTTTAGTTTACATATGTTTATAAAGTACAAAAGTAATCCATGTCTGTAATACAGACTATGTTAAATATAGAAAAGCAAACAAACCGCAATCACTCATAATCCCATCTTTTATTTTCCATGTTTATAAATGAAAAGTGAAACTCCTTTCTCTCTCTCCAGTCTCTTCATCGTCCATTTGTTACATATTCTTTAAGACTTGTTCTATTATTATAGGAAGTTAAACTTTTTTTCTCCCAAATGAAAATGGAATCAGGCTATGAATATGGTTTTGCAATGTGCTTTTTGTTTTACTTATAAAGAATATTTTTCCAAGTCAATACATATTAATCTACTTCTTTTTCTTTATTGCAACATGAATTTCCATTAGGTGAATATACTGTGGCTAATTCAACCATTTTCCTACAGATTGAAAGTTTCTCCCTAATTTTTGGCTATTTTAAACAGCACTGCAATGAGCATCTTTGGACATTTAAAAAAAATTTTCACTGTGATGCCATATATACAACACAAAATTACCCATTTAAACCATTTTAAGTGTACAGTTCAGTAGCATTAATTATATTCACAATGTTGTGTTACAGTTACCACCATGCATTATTAAGACTTTTCACCACCCTCAACAGAAACTCTGTACCCATTAAATAATAAATCCCCATTACCCACTCCTCCAGACCCCTGGTAACGTCTGGTTTACTTTCTGTCTCTATTAATTTGCCTATTCTAAATAGTTCATATAAATAGAATCAGACAATATTTGCTCTTTAGTGTCTGGCTTACTTTACTCAACATAATGCTCTTAGGGTTCAGCCATGTTGTAGCATGTATCACAACTTCATTCCTTTTTACAGTGGAATGATTTCCATTCTATGTATACACTATATTTTGTTTAGCTATTTCATCCATTGATGGACACTTCGGTTGTTTTCACCTCTTGGCTATTGTGAATAATGCTGCTACGAACACAGGCAAACAAATAATCTTTTTGAGTCCCTGTTTTCAATTTTTTGGAGGAACATACATTTTTAATATAATTAAGCTAACATTTCTGTAGGATAGACTCTCACAAATGAAATTCCTCGTGAAATTTCTGGGTCAGAGATCATGTATATTTTAAATTTTTATAGGTAATATCATTTTGCCTTGCAAAAAAACTATATCCAAATGCATTCCATCAATTAGAGAGTGACCATTTTCCCTCCCCAAGGGTGGATACTATCAATCTTTTGAAATGTAGCCAGTCAGGCATATAAATATGACATCTTGCTGTTTTTTCATTTTCATTTATGTATTAATTAGTGAAATGGATCATTTATCCATATGATTATTGGACATTTATATCCTTTTTCATGAATTTCCTGTTTATACTCTTTGTTAATTTTCTATTTGCCTTATTGTCTTTTTCATATTTATTAATAAAATACTTGTAAAATATTCCAAATATTAATCATTTGTCTTTACATATGCTGCGTATATTTTGTTCCCAGTCCCTCACTTGTCTTTATTTTTATCTTTTCAAATAAAAGTTTTTATTTTTAATATGTTGGTATTTTCTTCTATGATTTCTAGGTTACATACTATGCTAAGAGAAGTTTCTTTCCTTTTCTTCTAGTACTTTTGTAATTGTGGGCTTTATTTTTTAGTGTTTAGATCTTAAATCTATTTGGAATCTGTTTTTGTGAAAGTTGTGATAAAGAGATCTAACTAGATTGCCAATTGTCTTGACATCATTTTGAATAATCCTTTTGTCTGCCATGTCTAAAATTCCACAATTGACACGTACTAAATGTCCATATATGTTCATGGACATTTTTAATACAGGACATTTGTGTGTGTGCATGTGTAGTTGCTACATATTTACACATATTTTAATATATGGTAGGCAAGTTTCCTATACCATAGATTTTATCCTAAAAGCAGCCACAATATCTAGAGGGCGTAGAAAGGAGAAATGAGATTATGTTCAAGAAACTCTGATTTACTAATAAAAATGATGCTATTCAAATGCACACACACAAAATGCCTTTTAATAAGTTCTTTTTAAAATATTGCAAAATACATAGTATAAATTAATGTGTTAAATAGTATTCCTGGTTTAAATTTTTTTAAACATTATCTCACTGTCTGGTTGGGAAAAATGCTTTTTATGAGAGCAGACAATTTTCTGTCATTTGTTTAGGCTGAGAGTAAATTATTACTACCACATTTGACAGTTCACATCATGCCATAGCTCCAATTAGGGAACAAATTATCCTGTCCTGTGACACAGAATAAATGGCTTGCAGTGGCAGTCCATTTTGCTATTGCCAGGACTCTAGTCCAACAGAAATACAATTTTTTCCCAGATGCGTAGTTCTCAAGAGACCTAATCTCTGGAATTTTCCCTCACAGAGTCTGCACTTTTAAAAATCTTTGTTTCAACCCAGAAGAAACAATTTTACAGTAAGCTTATTCTTACTTGCACCAAAGTACAGGGGAAAAAAATACTTAAAAAAAAAAATTATTTAAATAACCCAGGCAGAGCTAGCAGGAAAGATATCATCAGTGAGAAGGCTGCTAAAGATAGGGTGCTAATAAACTCACTACCTCTTCAGCCAGATGTTTGCTCCAGTTTTGTTGCTGCCACAGATGCTCTGGAAAGAAAGGAGGCATGGGGGGAGGGTGGCAAAGGGACACCACAAGAACATGGTCCCAACCCAGGTGTCAGGTTTTCCCAATTCTTTCATCTCCACACCGTTCTTATGCAGTGTAAACAGCTTTGCAAGGGCACTGAGTGGAAATGTATACAAGCCACTGAATTATTAATGTTCGTCACACTGTGAAGCTAAGCGATGAAATGTTCCCTAAATTAACTAGACATACGATTTTGAATTTTGTCATCGACAAGGCTGTCTTTGTAGCTACTGAAGAACACTAAGGCAGAGGTCACACAGTTAACTACAATTTAAGATAAGGTCTTCTACCATGTAACTCTTAATGAATGTAACAGCCACTGAAGTCAGTGAACACCCTCCCTATAAAAAGGAACTGATTCAGTGCTTCCAAGGGAAATCTTAGCATCTGTCTGTACACCTGAACATCTGCTATTTCAAGTTGATAGAGACAATTAAACTAGGCATATTTTATATCTTGAGGATATAATTATTCTTTATCTTAGCCAAAGACTAAGATCAAGTTATTATTATTAAAACTGCCTTCTTGTTCTTTACAGATTGTATTGGCTACCCTGCTCTGTGCCCATGTCTATGTATAATTGTCTTAATCCCTCCACAGTAGAGGTCCAGGACTATGCCTTATTCATTTTTGCATCCCTCACAGCAATTAGCATAGTGTTTAGTGAGTTATATGAAGCATCAAATATTTTCTAGAACAATATCATGTAAGTGAGGACCTGGTCTAATATCTGGTCTAATATCTGGTCTAATATCAAAAAAGTCAGTGCTAATTTGAAAATTTAATATTCACTGTAAGATTTAAACATAAGTCAGATATTACAAGCTATGTATAAAAAATAGTATTTATAGATATAAATTGTGAATCAGCTAAGTCTCAGAGTCTTTTGAATAAATAATGGCTCCTATCAAATTCCCAAAAAAAGGAAATGTGCATCTTATTCAAACATATACTTAGCTTGTTTATCTACACATAAGAATTAATTAAAGTTTTATGAAAGTAAATGTGCTCTAATGCTTATTTCTTTATATACTCCCCCAGCATTAAGCAGGAAATCACACTTCAAGCACCTCAAAGAGAAGTAAGAAACTTAAGGTCAATTAACCTGGATACTGGGGTGGCGCTCCTCAGAACCAGAGCCCCAGCAGTGCTGTGGGTCTGAGTGACTTTTTGCTCTTAGCAGGGTTCTAGAGAGATATCCCAAGAAAGAGGTTGACAGGGTTTGGGGAGATTATAGGGTCCCCATTAAGAGGGCTTAGGTTAAAAGCAAAACATCCATTCTGAAGGTGAACGGTGTGGGTTGAATTGTGTCCCCTCAAAAGATAGGCTGAAGTCCTAACCTCTGATACCTGTGAATGTGACCTTCCTTGGAAGTAGCATCTTTGTAGATGTGATCAAGTTGAGATGAGGTCATACTGGATTAGGGTGGGCCCTAAATCCAGTCTAACTGGGGACCTCATAAGAAGGTCATGTGAAGACACTGAGACAGATACAGGGAGAACACCATGTGAAGACAGAAGCAGAGACTGGAGTGATGTGTTAACCTGCGAAAGAAGGACAGGGATTGCTGGCAACCACCAGAAGAGAGAACAGACAAGGAAAGATTCTTCCTTAGAGCTTTTACAGAGAGCACGGTCCTGCAAACACCTTGACTTTGGATGTCTATTCCCCAGAATTGCGAGGGAATAAATTTCTGTTGTTTTAAGACACCTATTTTGTAATAATTTGCTATGGCAGACCTCAGAAACCATTGCAGTGACATTAGAGTGCAGGAAAGCAATTTTGGCAAGAATTTTGTCACATGGCTTGGTAAAACACAATAGGGTGGGGGCAGGGAGTTGATGATGGTTGAGAGGGGTGGTTCATAGAGATGCTAGACTTAGATTCATTCCAGACCTCACCATCAGCTATATTTGAGCTCAGTGATAAACTGGTTGCCTTGGATAGGATGAGTTCAGAGACTGAACAGGAGAAGAGCCCGCTAAAGGGAAGATGTAGCTGAGTAGGACCAGGACAAGCAGAAACTGACAAAGTCATTAAATTCATTAATGGGCCAGTGTCCTCTCCCCCATTCTATGCATACCAGTGACTGTCTCATCAGAATAATTTGTGTGAATGCAATTCAAGTGTGTCACTGTAGAAAAATGTTTCTTTTCTTTGTCTTTTGAAGATAGTAGGAATTCATGAGGATAAACAATGAGAGTAGGTGGAAGAGAAAATTTTTGGAACACAAGTACAGAAGTGGTTTATGGTTTAATTACTACCATGATACAATAGACATCGAATCTGTAAACCGGTAAATGAAATGGTCATCAGTATAACACTGTCCTTGGGGCCTATGCTATGAAATTACCTTTCCATGAGCTATTTTATTTAAATACATGTATACCACTTTTTTACACTTCCTCCAATAAATTATCTGAGATAGGGTGAAGAGGATTCCATTTTATACCCAATTTCACTTCATCAAGGATTATAATTGAGTACCACAGATTAAGTTCTGAAACAAAACCTTAGAATTAGGAATTAAAAATCAGTATAACACCCAAGTCAAGGTCAGTAACTTGAATCAGAAAGTCCAACAAAGTGAAGAGAGTTGTAAATAGTGTGGAGAACAGACAGGAGATAATAAAACTAGATTCAGAGCCCAAATGAAGTAAAATTCTAGGATGACATAAAAAAGACAATGCCAGATTAGGAAGGTCTTCTGGCTCTCATTCATTACAGAGGATTCCAAAACCTCAGTTCATGGGTGAGCCCTGAGAGGCAGGTGTGGGACAGTAGGTTACTCTCCCCTTATCAGACACAGGCTAGCTGGTCAGCCTAAAAATATCCTAAACAGTTAATGAACTTGAAATGTAAAAAAATGGTCCCAAAGCATTTTATAAAAACAAATTAGAAAAGCTCTCAGTAAAAATCTCATCTTTACTTACCACCCCAATCTTATCTCCCACCACTCTGCAACATGAGCCCACCTAAAGAGATCTCCCAAACATGTCATGCCTTCCTACCTAAATGCTTTCTGTTAGCTATTTCCCCTATCAAATTAATTCCTCTGTCATGCCTTCATCCTATCCAAGCGTATGCCATTAATAAGATCAATTCAGAGCCTACTGTTCCTATGCAGTCTTTTTTATTCATCCCAATTTGAAATGACTTCTCACTCCTCTGAACTCTCAGGTCATTCAATTGGCCATTCAAATATATTGCCTTACATTATTGATTTTAATTCCCTGTTTGTATAATTAATTGGATTGCTAGTTCTTTGAGGGGGCAGTGACTATATCCTTTCACCTTTGGATCTCTGTTGTACATTAAGATACTTAATATTTACTGAACTGAACTTGAATTTGAAGGCCTTGTCTTAGAGTATATATCTATGTAACTGCCCCAGCACCAGCATCTGCCTTACTATAAAGTTACACTACTCAAAATGGTTCTCAGAATTGGCTCTGATTGGTTAACACACACACACGTGCACAAATCTGTTTTGGGGTTGTTTTTTTTTCTTTGCCAGTCCAGTTCATCTTTTCCAAAGCATATAGGGTTGCTGGAATTTGAAAATTCTCCACCCAATGAAGTTAGACCAAAACTACAAACTACAGAGGGAAAAGTACAAATAACAGTTACAGTGATTATTATTTCTTTATTTCCCAAGGCATACATAATCATTACAGGAAAATTAGAAAATAGAGAAAGCTAAAGAGAAAAATACATATTTTAAAAATCATGTATAGTTCTACCATCTAGCAATAGATAATATTTGCTTACTAAACTTATTTCATGCTGCCTACCCTTTCTAAATGAAATTACTCTACCCACACACCTTCCATCGTATATTTATTAACTCCAACCCATCACCCCACATGCAGGTAAGCATTTCCCTGGGGAAACCAATCAATGTGTCCAGGAATAAACCTGTATGGCCAGGATCAATAAGATAAGCAAGCCAACAGGTTCTATCTTGGTAATATAAACCAAAACTCATTTAGCAATAGGAATAGAAACCAAAAGATCATGAATTGGAGAAACCACAGTGTACTATGAGCAAGTAAAATTTACAGAGGAATAGGAATTATGAGTATGCCAATTGCAGGCCATAAACATGAGGGTTTGTTTCTGGGGCCTCAATTATATTCCATTCATCTGTATGTCTTTCCTGTTTTGATTCCTATAGCATTGTGGTAAGTTTTGAAATCAATAAGAAAGAAACCACCAATTTTGTTCCTTTTTAAGATTGCAGGCCCTTTGCAATTCCACATGAATCTGAGGATCAATTCTTCCATTTTTGTGGAAAAAAAAACAATGTTTGAATTTTGATAGGGTTTTCATTGAATCTGTAGATCACTTTGGATAGTATTGACAGCTTAACAATATTAAGTCTTCCAGTCTATGAACACAAGATATATTCCCATTTATTATGGCCTTTTTAAATTTCTTCCAGTAGTGTTTTGTAGTTTTCAGTGTACAAGTCTTTTACATCCTGGGTCAAATTTATTTCTAGATATTTTATTCTTTTAGATACTATTGTGAATGCAATTGTTTTCTTAGGGAAATTGAGCACTATTTTTTTAAAATACTTTTTAAAAAATTTTAGAAGATAATTGAGGTTACATAAAGGTTACATTAAAAATATAGGGGATTCCCATATGCCTCACTCCCTACCCCTTCCACACTTTCCCACATTAACAACATCCTTCATTAGTGTGGTACATTTGTTACAATTGATGAGCACATATTGGAGCATTGCCACTAAGCATGGAATATAGTTTACATTGTAGTCTACACTCTGCCTCACACAATTTTTTAAGTTATGACAAGATATATAATGGCCTGTATCCATCATTGCAACGTCATTCAGGACAATTCCAATGTCCTGAAAATGTCCCCATATTACACCTATTTTTCCCTCTCCCTCCCCTCAGAACTATTTTTGATATAGCTTTAAATTTATGAAATCTCCCAAGAAATTGTGACAGACTTTACAGAGGTAGTTCTAGTTTATATAATTCTCAGAAAAAATATTTTAAAAAGCAAATTCCCAAAAAGCAGGTTTTTCTACTCACACTTAACACTTAGTATTGCAGACAAGAAAGAGAATCCTAAAAAATATCTATATTATGTTATGTCTAACAAAGATTGTTAATTTCATGCATCAGCTTGGCTAGGTTATTGTCTCTAGCTGTTTAGTCAAACACTGGCCTACTATGAAGGTAATTCATAAATGCGATTTGCATATACAATCAACAAAGCATATTGCCCTCAGCACTGTGGGTAATCTACACATCCAATCATTTGGAAGTCTTAAAGGCCAGAACTGAGGGCTTCACAAGTCAAAAGAAGAGCTTCTGCCTAAACTTCAACATTCAATATTTTGCCAGAATTTCTAGTCAGTCAGTTTTCCCTGGAGAATTTGGACTAAGGACTTCAACACACATTTATTGGAATTCCAGCCTGTGATCTGCACTGTGGAGTGCAGACTTGCCAGCCCCCAGGGGTACATTAGGTAATTACTTATACTGAATCTCACACACACACACACACACACACACACACACACACACCCTGTTGGTTCTGTTTATCTGGAGAACTCTGATAAATACACTAACAATCTAAATTTGGACAAAATAGATCATATTTATTTTTATTAACCAGGTGGTGTTGAGAAATAAACAGGTTATGTAATTATCATAACTTTAAATAAAAGAAGAAAAAGGATTTTAAAAAATGAACTAGTAGAACAACAATAAAATGTCCACAGAAGGTGCTTGGTAGTGAGGAATGAGACCAATGGAACTCCATTAGCAGGAGGTGGAGGGGGAATGGCCATGGGGTGCTGGCACTGGCTCCTACTAACTTGTGAGAACTGATTTTCAGATTTTCAGGAATTTTGCAAGCTGGTTGTTAAACATTGTATTATAAGTTTGTATAATTGAATAAATTACATTAAAAAGAAAGATAATAAATACGTAAAACTTAGCACTTCCTAATAATTTTACTAAATTTTAGGAATATCTATGCTCTTGCGATTATTCACATCTATTATTTCCTGTGGAAGAAAGACTATAAAATGGTATGCTATTGTGCATCTCTTCTCAATTTCACATTCAGTGGTGTCCTCTTGGTAGCTTAGAACTGATTATGATGGGAGTATTTATGCCCTAGAAATCAGTAAAGGCTGCAAACCAGGGCTCTCTTTTTTTCAGTGACCCAGTTGTTAAACACTTAGCACACCACTGAGTACTGTTCTCAGTTTTGCTTTCAGAAAGGCATACATTCTGACCAACTCCTAGCACTGGGAAAGAGACAAGTCTCCATTGGTCTCTCATATTTCTGCACATCTTGCAAAATGAGACACCAACTATCCTTTGTTATGAACTATCCTTTCAAGGATGCTTGTATAGCAAAGAGCAGGCATGCTTGTTGCCCATTTAAAAACATTCAGGTTCCCTAAACTCGGGGTTCTTCTTCTATAACTCATCTCTCTGCATGTGAGTGCATCCATCTGGACCTATCTGTGTCACCCATCTGTGTCCATGGAAGATGAGGTTCAAGGAACTGATACAAATATGCGGAAGCTCATACTGCTTGCTGTGCTGTGTGCAATAAAGTCCATTGTCTCTGACTAAAGAATAGTGTGTCTTCTGCCAGTATCCATGAAACTGTGGCAGGCTCACTTTTTCACCAGAAAGTGGGTAAACTCTCAGACCCTTCACAGTTCTTGATAACACTTTTCTGAAAAGGAGAGTATCTAATACTTTGGTATAGCCTAAAATGAGGCTAGGATGGGCTAGAAAGTTTTTCTTGATTTTTGTTGTTATTATTTATCTTAACAAGTTGCTTTTCCAAATGCACTTCCAAGGATTTTAGTTGCTGTATCCTAAATACTTCCCCAGGCCCTTTTCTGCCTGTGGAATCTTCATATGCCCTCAGTTCCAGACTAGGTCCCTTCTGTTTCTCATCCATAACATAAATAATAATGTGTATTGTCCTAAGATAGAGAAAAAAAAAATAGCTTAGAAGGAAAGCTAGAGATCTTTCATTTTCAACTGTGACAATTAAGTTTAAGATACCCATAAAAAGTTTTAAAATCCAAGAATTGTTAGAAAGATAGGGGAAATGAAAAATAAGCCTATTTTCAGAAAATGGCAGTTGACATCATGGCAATAAATAATTACCTGAGAAAAGTAGCACTGGCAGTTCTAACAGAACTGATTTTAATACATTAATTTTTTTTTTCCATTTGTTACTATACCCATTTTAGGAACATCCATGTCTTCAAACAATATAAAATCTGACTTTGCAGGGGATCAAGATATCTGGAGGTGCTCTCCTCCTTAGCCAATCTGAGGATCTATGAAGTCACCTTCCTCTATAGTTACACTCTGTGGTTGAATTATGTACCCCAACAAACACATGCTCTTAATCTTAATCCACGTCACTGTGGGTCTGAGACCCTGTAAATAGGACTTCTTTAAGATTATCCTGTTTTTGTTAAGATGTGGCTTAAATGAATGAGGGTGGGTTTTAATACAAATTACAGTAGGACTTATAAAGAGAAGAAACCAGAAGCCAGAAGTTAGAGAATACCAAAGGGAGAGGTTGGAAGTCATCAGAAACTGATAGAGCAGACACAAGGAGGGAGCGCTCCATGTGATAGGAGGCAGAGGAACCCCAAGGATTGTGGCAAGCCAGTGTCAGAACATTCCCAACGCCGGGAGAAAGCACGGTCTTGCCAATGCCTTGAATTGGACTTCTGGCCTTTGAACTGCAAGCCAATAAATTCTTGTTGTTTAAGCCAAAACCAATCGGTGGTATTTGTGACAGCAGCTCTGGCAAACTAAGGCTGATAACACTGATGGACTCTGGACACTAGAGGCCACTGTGAGAGTCACCAGAATGAAGGTTTCTCAACACTACATTCTGTACTTACCACTGAAGCAATGATTGACCCAGGTGGCACAAGCTTGGCGCATTGATAGCAATGTTTATGACAACTAAATTGCCTCTATCCAGGAAAATAAAAAGGATAGTCCTATTTATAGGCTACCACCTACTAATAGTAAACTCTGATGTAAAATCTTTAGCTTACCATTTCCCAGTCAGTGGCAGTGTTTCATTTCTCAAAAATAAAAGAGGAAAGCAAAGCAATAGAAATAAAATTCATTAAACACCAACATGAACCTAAAGGTAGACAATATTTTTCTAAATCATACCCTCTGTAGTTTCACTCTTTACCATTTGCCATTACAGACCCGTGAGAACTTTATAATTTGCACTTAGAAATCACAGCAAAGTTTTCATCCTTTAAAAATTGTCAAGAGTAGCAGGGAAATAATTATTGTGCCCAACAAAAGGCTTTTTAGTAAGGTTACATTCATTAGTAGGTTTTATCATAATCTTTTTCTTTCTTCTACCTCATTAAACTAGAACAAAATACAGCATTTCTAATTAATCTAACCAGAATAGTTGTCCATATTTCACTATAAAACACTCACCTAGAAGATAGAATTAAAGCACATCAATAGCAACAACTCATATTTCTTTTGATTTTGACCCTTAATCACGATGGTGGGATCCCCAGATTCTCTCAAAATCTCTTCAGTTTTACCTGGGAGTCTCTAGCAACAAATCCATTCTGCCTCCCCCGAGGCTTTGGATTTGTAGGAACCCTCGTGTTGTTAAAGTCTCGTGGTGCTAAATATGGAGCATCCTCTGGGAAACACAATATGATAAAGCCATGCTATGTTCTCTCGAGAAAAGGGAGAATACATCTCTCCCTTTTTGGCTTGATGCCTGGAGACCAAATTAGAGATGCTTAGCACCCTCATGTCTTAGAGAGAGGATGTGGACAACTATTCTCAACTCCTATTCTCTACAAGACCTTGGTAGTGATGGACTAGAGCTGGGAAGCTGACAGGTGCGGCACATAAAATCAAGGCTCCTTTTGATGCCAGAGGCATCTGTTAAGCCTAATTTCCCCACCTGACATTGCTTCCTCAGCATGAGTTCTTTCCCAGGAGGCTTCATTTGGTCATACAGACAGACCACCAGCAGGCCCACAAATAGACATGTTTGAATCCTACCAGCCATACAGCTTAAACTCCAGTGGGGCCCCTCAGTTCGCTCAAAAAAGAACTAATGTAAAGGTTGGCATCATTCCTAATTATTGTTATATAGCCCAGTGGCAGATAAAAGGGTAAAAATGATCTGGTGAATTGAGACCATAGAAAGTAAAGTGAGCTTTTCACAATTATTTAGAGAAAAATGTTGTTGCTTCTATTATTTAGAGCACCAGCGCCAGGCATATTTACCTACTTCTAGATGTGCTCTTAAAAAGATGGACCTCAAGAGATGATTGCTATATAAAGTCAAAATTCAAATCACCTGGGTTAATATGAGAGGCCAATATTAACCACACAGTGGTTCAGTATTCAAACAAAAATGGATTGAACTGCTCTGAACAGCACAACTGTTTATCTGTTCATTTTCCTTCTTTCTTTGTGTCTTCAAGAATCATCATCAAGAATGGTCTTCCTTCTAAACTGGGTTGCTCTATGTTGACCTAATGCCTTTTTTTCTCTATTACATTCTATATGTTTCTTTATTTGCAGAGATCTGTCATCTTTTTGCTAGGAAAAGTTATAAGAAAATCTGCTTAATTTTTGATTTTTTGACATGTGATAACTATACATTGGGATAACCTACAAGGACTTCATATAGTATAGGAAGAGTCTGGAATGTTTAAAAAAAAAACTACCATAAATTGGTACAGTTACATAACAAAGAAATTTTTAAAAATCTCCCAAGACACTAACATCAGAAGCCTCCCCTCTGGCCTCCATTTTTAATGGCCCTTTTTGCTCGTTAAGAGATGTGGGTTGTTATGGTGACGAGAAGGGCCACAATATATGGGCATTAGAAAAACATTATACAATTGAGTAAAGGCTCATCTGTAAAACAACTGTAAATATTTTTTCCTTTGATTCAAACTTGGGACAGTATACAGCCTGGTCCTATGTTGTTCTATTTGTAGTAAAACCTAAATTGTTATAAGACAGACTGATCTCCGATTTTTCTCTGTTACTCAGGACCTTAAAGAGTCCATGACCACAATGAGAGGGCAGAGTCCTGGTAGTAGTAACAATCCTTCTAGGATTATTTCATTTGGGGAAAAAGAGGGTCTGATAAATTTAAGCTAAGGCTCAAGTAATACGGAACTACGTGAAAAGTTTTCTAGTGAATCTATGCCCTTCAGAGAGTCGAGCTATTAATATCTAAAGCAATCTTTTTGCCCTTGAATAGGAATTTAATCCTTTTTGAAATGAGTTGAAACAGTCCAAGGAAAATTAGTTCCCATAACCAAAAAAATTAGAAAGTAACTCAAAACTTTTTCTTGAATTTTTCACAGAAAATCAGAGCAACCAAATTATTTAATATCATTTACTTTCCTTTGTTCTTGAATTTTCCCACACCTCACAGATGTTGTTAAAGATCTCCAAGTCCCTGCAAATTTCTCTGTCCTACACAGCCCAACTTTCAAATATCTCTCCCCCACCATCCCATCTCCACCCATTTACTATGTAAACCATCCTAACATTTCTTTCAGTGAAGCAGAACTCTTCTGTTTTACAATGGGAAGAGGGAAGAGCTGAACAGACAAATACAGTATTTTCTTTAGAGGATGGATAGAGGCGGGCTGTGTGAACACTTGCATGTTAATGATTTTGTCCCATCATTTTCTCCTCCTTCTGGTCAATCTTAGTGAAATTCCTTTAAAAATTGTATTTAAAAGACGTTTGAATGTCAGCCAGTGACTCCTATCTACCGGGGACATGCATATTTTCCCCTTGAACAGTGCTAGACGTTCTGCTAGGCCGACCTTGGCTAATTCATCCTAATCTCTTCTCACAAACCTTTGGGCTGATGAATAAGCAACTTGAAAGGGAACAATCTTGCTACTGTGTATATGTAATCTCCGTTCTCTGAAAAGCCAGGTTGCTGCTGTGAGGAAGAATCCTGGATGAAAGCAGTCACAATCAAAGGATATGTCAGACCACCTCTAGACTCCAGGGTTAGGAGTATTCTGTAGGTGATCACCAGCTTTGTTTTAACTGCCCTGTGGACTGCAAAACACCAGGGGTGGGATGGCCAAATGATGACCATGGTTCTGCACGTTGCCCACCTTACTCCAATGGATGCAAATTGTGGACAAATCCTCTAATTCAAAACACAGCTGTCATGAGCCCTTCCCCAGTTAGGATGGAGAACCTAGTTATCCCCACCCACCAGTACCTCAAGTGTTAAAGGACCTCATTTCTAGAGAGTGAGCCAGCTCTAAGGTTATAGGATAAAACTTCACTTTTCAATCCTCTTCTAAGAGGCCAACAAAGGCCACCTTTATCCTCATCATCTTCACCAACAGAAATAATTAGAAAGAGCAAGAAAGTGTAATATTGCTTATTCCTGATTTTTTCTCTGCACAAACTCTGAATAATCTCTTTTTTATTGTTACCTGAATAATCCACTCTAGTGGTTCTTTCCAAATGAATCTGAATTCAGAGTATTTTCCTCTGGCCACTGGTACTTTATTATAAATGTAACTTGCAAATCCTAGATGTTTTCCATCCTGACATCCATTCATCCAAGGAGAGTGAGGCAGTTTTATAACTGCATTGACTTTGTAAGTGCACACACAGAGAGCGGCATCTTTATCGCAGTCTATATATAAACCTATTTTGTTACCATGATTCAGAGTCCTTTTCTCCAGTCCCCAGCTTGGTAGTTCCCAGAATTTCTCAATTTTCTCATAGCAGTTGGCTCATTCCATTGATTCTAGTATCTGCTTAATCAAATTTCCACAGAAGGAGCCAAATTCCCAAGGGTTCCAGTATCTGGTGGTAAATCCAGATAGAAGGCTTGGCCTTATCACAGCAGACCTAACATTTATTTGCTTTGAAAAGGATCCAATCTGAGTTGGAGATAAAACTAATACCTAGTTTTCACTTTCCAGGAGAGTTTTTAAAGACTTTCTTGATTTAGTGAGCACACTAAAAGTGTGTAGGTTTGGTTTTTTAGCTGACATATTCATTCTTAATGAACATATTATCTCGAAGTTTGCACCGCTGACTTCTCATATCTCTTTGACATTTTAATGTTATTCCAATAATTGTTATGGCTCAAATTTGATCAATCCCCATTCCTTGCACCATTGTTTTTATTTTTGTTTTAAAGATTTACTTATTTCTCCTCCCGCCCCATTGTTTTTGCATTTGAAGTCTGTTCTCTGTGTCCATTCGCTGTGTGTTCTTCTGTGTCTACTTGTCTTCTCTTTAGGCAGCACTGGGAACCGATCCTGGGACCCTCTAGAGTGGGAGAGAGGCACTCAATCTCTTGCACCACCTCAGCTTTCTGATCTGCTGCATCTCTTTTTGTCTTTCCTCTGTGTCTCTTTTTTGTTGTGTCATCTTGCTGCGCCAGCTCTCCTCTTGGGCCAGCACTGTATGTGAGCCAGCAATCCTGAGCGGGCCAGCACTCTGCATAAGCCAGGTCTCCACTTGGGCCAGCTCGCCACACAGGCCAACTTGCCTTCACCAGGAGGCCCCAGGAATCGAACCCTGGACCTTCCATATGGTAGATGGAAGCCCAATCACTTGAGCCACATCTGCTTCCCATCATCATTGTTTTTAACACTCTGACAGTCATGCTGAAAACTGGATCCTGCTCAGTCGTAGAGGGATTACTTTGACCTAGAGAAAAGCTGATGCTACCATTTATCTTTACTATCCTGAGGGTATACATGGTCTACAAGGCTTTCACAAAAGCTCAATTATATACATTTCTGAGCCATGCACCCCTGTCCCTCACACTGAAACATTTTTAGGTATCCTGCACCCCAAAACCAGTTGTTGGTAACATTAGTGATGGTGACAAAAAAAAAATGCCCCCATGAATTCATAAACCCATACCAGAGGTGGTAACACTACCATTTGAAAATCATAAGGATTTAGGGCACAAATGAAATGCTTCATAACTCAAAGCATTCATTTCCATTTTTCAGACAGCATCAAAGAAGGGACCTGGTCATGAGTGACCAAAACACTTTGTAACTTCCTCTTTCTTTTCTTTTATAATTTCCTCACACCTCAAAACTGAATAGGAGCTCTCTACCAGCTCTACCCCAACAAAACTCTCTCTCACACAGAATCCCTCCTTCTTTCTATTTTTCCTTCTTTTGCTATGATATCTTTATCATTTAGGTTGACTAACCTCTCACCCAGCAAGCAACTGTCCTTCAGCTCTGGGCAATAGAGATGGATGAAGGAGACTGTGAACACTCACACAGGGATTTTTTTTATTTTTTCTTGTCATATTAAGTTTCATTCTGTTACATAAATATTGTAATAGTTTCTAAACATATTTTAATACTAAAAAAATAGAAAGTCAGGAAAGAAAATCAGTCTGAAAACATAAAATTGAATGGTGCAAAGTGTAAACTATAATGTAAATTGTAGACCATGGTTAGTAGCAATGTTTTGACATTTGCTCACCAATTGTAACAAAAGTACCACACTAATATAAGATGTTATTAACAGAGGCAAGTGTGAGGGAGAGAGGGTGGAGTATATGGGAATCCCCTATATTTTCCTTGTAACTTTTCTGTAATCTAAAACTTCTTTAAAAATAAAGTTTAAAAAAATAGAAAATCAGTCTGATTTCTTAAAGGAAAACATTTGAGGACTGAATAATTTCAGCCAATATGGTATATAGTTGGCATATATACCAGGATCCAGGAAAAAGGTATTCAGTCCTGTCTGTGGTACTTGAAAAGGACTGAATTCTCTGGGCCTCAGCTGAAATTAGAAGAAGCTGGGACCACGGAGCCTTAAGAAGAAGAAGAAGAAGGCTGGACCCTTGCAAACGTCAGCAGCCATCTTGCTCCAACACGTGGCAATAGACTTTGGTGACAGAAGTAAATTATGCTTTATGACCTGGTAACTGTAAGCTTCTACCCTAAATAAATGCCCTTTTATAAAAGCCAACAGATTTTTGGTATTTTACAATAGCACCCCTCTGGCTGACTAATACATTCAAGTAATATAGATAAAGAGAAGTAAAAGGAGAGGGAGAGAACAAATATAGTAAAATGTTAATTGATGAATCTAGGTGAAGAATGTGTGCATATCTGACTATTCTTGCAACTTTCCTATGGATTTGGAAATTTCAAATAAAAAAGTTGAGAAAAAAACCTTATTGAGTATCAATTGTAAACTAGACATTTATTAAAGGATAGAAAGATGAAAAAGACATCATCTTTACCTAAAATCTTTCAGTCTAGTGAAAAAATTTTAACATTTACAATACAGATTGGAAATTTTTATGAGAGAAGTGTATAGGGGTGCAGTGGAAACTCTTAACCAGATTGCAGTGGTCAGGAAAGTGGTGTTTGACAGTGTTGATGTATGTCTCAATATTATAGAATCTACTTACTAAGGAATATCTTAAAATTTAATAAATTCTAGATCTGGAGATGTTTGAGAATCTGATCCCTACATCATTTTATTAAAAAATAAGGAAATTAAAACTTTTTATAAGACAACAAAATTTAGACAGCACAAACCATCTGTCCTAATGATAGATTGATATAAAAGCTTTACCTGCACATCGTTCATTTAGGATAATCAAGCAATCTTACAAGAATAAATTATTAATCATTAAGCTCATGTGGGAATACTTTGTGCTTTGAGATAGATGAGGTATTTCTAACAATATCGTATTGTATCTCATATACCTTTCTGCTCAATCCCCCCATGCTCAAGACTGAATTAAATTCCCCTTTTCTCTGTTCCCTTATATAACTGAATATGACCTTTATCATACTATACTAGTCAATAGAGAATAATGCTTAAGGATATGTGTTTGTATCATGTCTCTAATAGTCAGTTTGCCCACCAGAAAATAATAGATAATCTATTGAAGGTGTTAGGACAATATTTTGTCTTGAAACAAAAAAAGATTCAACAAATTGTCACCATTACAGTAGTTTAATTACCTGCTTTCCCAGTTGGACTTTGAATTCTTTGAGAGGAAAACTATGCCTTGTATATCTCTATATCAGTTATCTACAAACTTTTAAAAATCATGAACTACATCCATAAAAAACTTTTGAGTGCATCCTCAACATAAGTATTGAGAAAGGTAAAAGATAGCCCTGACAGTTGGTTGTTGGCCTAGCTGCTCTATCTTGGCTATAGTGTTTGCCTGATGAACATAAATAACTGCAGAGAATATCAGCCTCATAAAAGGACCCTTCATGACCACGAGGGAACAAGACAAAAACAAGACCATGCCTGAAAAATATGAAAGCTCATAAGACCACAAAAATGACTAAATACTCCTGTCTCTCAGTTGAGTTACTACTACTTCATCTCCAATGAAAGCTCTTGTTCTGCTCCATTCCTCCTGCCTCCTAGATAGACATTTTTAAGGGACCCATTCACTAAATTGCCTCCTACTTTCTGACAATGCTCAATCCAGAACAAACTCTGCCTCTTTGAACCCTCTCTAAAATTACCTATATAAGCCCAAATCCAATAATAAATCACTTCTAATTCTCAGTTACCAAGATGCCATGTCATTCTTGATGGTGTGCAACCTCCCTTGCTACAACAAGCTTTAAAATACCAATTTTGTTAGACTATAGAGATACTCCTAGTGTTTGGCTGATGTGCATTGATACTATATTGTATCAATATGTTGTATACATTTTAAACATATGCAAAAATTAAATTTTGTATATCACAAGATAATATAAATAGAAGTTGTGATACTTTCTTCCTGCAACTTAATGGCTCTTCTTGCACAACCCCTGGGGAGTGTTCCTTACACTTTCTCCCTGACCAATCTCACTATGTTACAGTGTCTTTTTTGTAGTAGTAGCTTGATTTAATGTTTGGAAATCAATAAATAACTACTGTAGTACTTTTCTAAACATTGAACTTATCTTCTGCAGTTAATATAGTGTGGCAAGAAAAGGTTGATTTTATTAATACAGTGGTCTGAGACTGAAACATTCCTCTCTTCCAGCTGAGTGACTATACTGCATCTCTCATGACAGCTCTTGCCCAACTAATGGCAATAGAATAAGAGCATAATTTCAGAACATTCATCTGTTCAATCCATCAAATATAAGGATCTACATAACATGGAGGCATTATCAATATAAATGAGACAAGTACTGGTGTCATGTGACCTACATTGGATCAATGTTAAAGAAGAATCAAGTATCATGTTGCACAATATTTCTGGCATCCCCCTGTCTTATGTAAAATTTATCAAATCCTCTTACCCTTTGTCATTTGAGAAGCAATTTTGAAATATATTGCTATGGTTTATCTTTTAGGTCATGTTAGCAATAAGTCATAAACAAAACAATATTTGGAAACTTAACACTGTAGTTATCTTCTTGGATTAAACAATACTCTGTTATTGAAAAAAAAAATAGTGTTCTCTGGAAGGAACACACAATAGCACCTTTTGTGTTGGCTTTTCCCAAAGTTCTGTCTTAGCTCTCTTCTCTTCTGTTCATGGATTTTTTACTTCAATGAGAACTACATTCATTACCACAGTTTCATTTTTACCTCCAAATACATGATTCTGAAATATTTCCAGCCACAACTTGTGTCTCAAGAACAAGAAACACATTATAAATTTCAAGCAATCATTTCAAACTCCATCACCCACAACTTACATCCAAACTTTTAGTTGGATATTTTAATATCCATCTTTCAATGATTGATAGAACAAGTAGGCAAAAAATTATACAAAATCAGAAAACATGAAAGTCATACATCACTTAAAATTCATTTGACTTAATTGATCTTTACAGGACATGCTGCCCAACAATAGCAGAATGTACATTCTTTCAAGTGCATGCAGAAACATTTACTAAGATTGACCATATTCTGGGCCATAACAAGGTCCATTAAATGTAAAGGGATTCAAGTCAACAAAACATATTCTCTGACTACAATGGAATTAAGTTAGAATTCAATAACAGAAAGATCTCTGGGAAATCCCCACATACTTGGACACCAAATAAAACACATCTAAATAACCCATAGTCAAAGAAGAAATTAAAGGAGAAATTTAAAAGTATTTTGAAGTGAGTAAAAATGAAACAAAACTTATTAATATATGTGGAATGCTACTAAAACAGTTTACAGCAGAATTTGTAATACCAAATGCCTATATTAAAAAATAAGAAAGATCTCAAATCAATAACCAGCTTCCATCATAAGAAACTAGAAAAAGAAGAACAAATTAAACCCAAAGATAGTAGAAGAAAAACTTAGGATCAGAGAAGAAACTAATGAAATAGGAAACAGAAAAATAATGGAGAAAATCAATTAAATAAGTTAGTTCCTTGAGAAGAACAATAAAATTGATAAAACTCCACCCAGATAGATCAGGAAAAAAGAGAGAAGAAAAAATATTATCCAGTATCTGGAATTGGAGAGATGATGTCACTGCAAATTCTACAGTTATGAACAGAATAATAAAATATTATGAACAAATTTATGCCAATAAATATAACAATTTAGGTGAAATGGGTAAATTCCTTAAAAGACAGAAATTACCAAAGCTAATTCGAAGAAAGAATCTATTAAAGAAATTGAAATTATAAATAAAAACCTCCCAAAGAGAAAGTTCTAGTTTCAGATGGCTTCAGTGATTATTTCTACCAGAACTTTAAGGGAGAAATAATACCAATTCTATACAAACTCTTGCAGGAAATTTAAGAGGAGAGAACATACTTTACAACTCAGTCTATGAAGCCAGTATTACCATGACACTAAAACAAAAGACATTAAAAGAAAAAGAAAATTACATATCAACATCCTTCACGAACATAGATGGACAAATATTAAAATTTAACAAATCAAATCCAACAATATATAAAAGGAATACTATATCATGACCAAATAAAATTTATCCCAGGAAGGTAAGGTTGGTTAACATTCAATATATCTTGCTAATAATATTAACAAAGTAAAAGACAAAATTACATTACTGTATAAATAGATGCAGCATTTGACAAAATCCAACAACCATTCCTGATAAAAAAGTTTCAGCAACCTAAGAAAAGAAGGGAGCTTCCTTAAACAGCTAAATGGCATCCATAAAAACCCAATAGCTAACAACCTTCTTAGTAAAAGACAGAATGCTTTCCTCAGATCATGATCAAGGTAGGGTGTCCATTCTTAGCATTCTAGTCAATATTACATTCTATATTCAATATTATATTATAGCCAGTGCAATAGCACAAGAAAAAGAAAAAAAAAAGTCCTCCATATTGGAAAAGAAAAACTGTCTTATTCGGAGATGCCATATTGTCTATGTAGAAAATCATATGGAGGAAGCAGATGTAGCTCAGTGGTTGACTGCCTGCCTCCCATGTATGAAGTCCTGGTTCAATCCCCAGTACCTCCTAAAAAAGGAAAGAAAAAAAATCATATGGAATCTACGAAAAGAAAAAAATCATACTAAGACTAATAAGTGCATTTGGCAAGGTTGAAAGATACAAGATTAACAAACACACAAAATTAATTTTACTCCCATATACCACCATCAAACAATTAAAAATAAAAATTGAAAAACAACATCATTATAATATCATAAAAATATGAATTATTTTGGCATAAATCCAAAAAAAGATGTGCAAGATTGAAAACTAAAGAACATTGCTCAGAGAAATTAAGAAAGATCTAAATAAATTGAGAGACATATCATGTTGAAAGATAAAAAAAATTCAATATTGCTAAGATGTAAAGTCTCCTCAGGTTGATCTATAGAATCAACACCATTTCAATCAAAATCCTAGGATTTTGGGGCAAGCTGATTCTAAAATTCATACTGAAATACAAAGGATCTAGAATAGCCAAAACAACTTTGAGGACTATGCTACCTGATTTTTAATAGTTATGATAAAGCTACAATTATCAAGACAATATGATATTGATGTGAAGATAGACAAATAGATCAATAGTACAGAATAAAGTTTCCAAAAACAGACTCACATATATGGGTACCTGATTTTTGACAAATTTGCATAGGCAATTCAGTGAAGAAAGGAGAGTCTTTTTCAGACAATGGCACTGGGATACTGGAAAAATTGGGTATCTACATGTAAAAAATGAAATGAACTTCAACTCACATCAAACACCATATAAAAACTAATTTAAAATGTGTCAAACCTAAATGTAAAATACAAATCTATAAAACTTAGATGAAAACATTGGAGAAATTACTGGTGACCTTGGGTTAGGTGAAGATTTCTTGTCTATACCACCAAAAGCACAATCAATGAAAAGAAAACTCAATAAATTGTGTTAGTCAATTTTAAAACTTTTGCTTTTAAAAAGATGCTGCTAAAAAAGAAGATGTTGCTAAAAAAAGAAAAGAAAAGTCATATCATTGGAGAAAATATTTGCAAATTACATACCTGATAAAGGACTTGTAAGCAAAATATATAAAGAATTCTTAAAACTCAACAGTAAGAAAACAACTTACTCTTTTTAAATAGGCAAAAGATTTCAACAGACACTTCACCAAAGAAAATAAATTGGAAGCAAATAAGTATATGAAAAGATACTCAACATATTTAGTCATTAGGGAAATGCAAATTAAAAGCACAAGCTACCACTACACATCTATGAGAACAGCTAAAAAATGATTGACCATACCTAGTGTTTAGGGGATTTAGAGCACCTAGAACTCTCATGCATAGCTAGTGGGACTGTAAAACAATACAATCACTTTGGAAAACAGGCTGAAAATTTCATAAAAGTTAAACAAAAACCTTCCATATGATCCCACCATCCTATTCCCAGATGTTTACCGCAAAGAAATGAAAAATTTTGCATGTGAATGTTCAAAGCAGCTTTATTTTTTTTTAAAAAGATTTATTTATTTATTTATTTATTTATTTCTCTCCCCCACCCTCATCCCACCCCCAATGGTTTTGTGCTCGTTGTCTGCTCTCTGTGTTCTTCTGTGTCTGCTTGTCTTCTCTTTAGGCGACAGAGGCGCTCAATCTCTTGCACCACCTCAGCTCCCTGGTCTGCTGCATCTCTTATTGTCTCTCCTCTGTGTCTTTTTGTTGCATCATCTTGCTGCACCAGCTTTCCTCACAGACCAGCACTCCATGCAGGCCAGCTTGCGTTTCACCAGGAGACCCCAGGAATCTAACCCTGGACCTCCCATATGGTAGACGGGAGCCCAATCACTTGAGCCACATCCATTTACCACAGCTTTATATTAGTAGTCCAAAACTGAAAACAACTCAAATGTCCATCAGGTGAATGGATAAACAAGCCATGGTATATACCTATAATAGAATACTACTTAGCAATAAAAATGAATGAACCAGCAATACATGCAACAACATTGATGAATCTCAAAATAATCGTAAGTAAAAGAAGTCAGAATTTTAAAAAATGCATACATATGGCATGATTCCATTTATATTAAATTCTAAAACATGAAAACTAATCTATAGCAACAGAAAATGGATGCTTCCTTATATTTACTTAACACTGTGTTTTTGGAGTCTTTACATGTCAGTTTATGTACATCCACAGTACAGTTGTATTTATTTAAACAATATCAACGAGCATTGAGGTTGACTGCCACAGTTTTTCACTACTACAAACAATACATCAATAAATAACCTTGGAAGACTATATGGCAATAAATAACCTTGAATATGCGCCTTTCTGTACAAGTTCAAGATTTTCTTTATCTAGAAGATGGTTATATTAAACAAACATACAAACAAAACTGTTGAATACTTTCCCAGACTATCAACTGGCAAATAACACTTGAAGTTTCAAACTTGGCACCATTATGAAGAATTACTAACATTAATATCTACTTTCTAACTTCTAAACAGTCTACAAAGTCTGAAATCAATGGAGTTTTTGGAATCTTTAAGTCACTAGCAGTCTTATTTTGTACCATAGTCAAGCAAGAAAATGTAAAATTACCACTCTTTTTGACGCAGTGAAATGTTAAATTGCTTCTTTTAAACTTGAAATCCTTGAATCAGTTTGAGAAAGACTAAATATAGGGATCCTGCAGGAGTTGTCTACTTCTCCTGATGTTTTAGCTTGATTACATAAAAGGCAGTACATTATTCAGTGGATTGTGTTAGTAACTCCAACCTCTGAAGCTATCAACTCATCACTAGGGACCTAGCATTGCAGACTTCCAGTTGGTTTAGAAATCTATTGACTGTAGAGCAGAATGTATCACATTTATCTCATATATATTAAAAGGTTGTTCACTGTATTATGTGCCAGGCCTACAATGTATGTAAGGCATACAAAAGTGAATAATAAGGTTTCTGCTTTAAGGGACTCATATTTTAGTATTATTTTAATATCAACAAGCAATATTCTTACATCATGAAAGTAATTTAGCAGACATATTGCTAAAGAATACTAAGATGCAACTCTATAATTACAGAAATAATTGCCTTGAATTTATAGAGAATGTGACTTTGTGCCCATAGAAGAATAAAGATTATTGGATGAGACTACAGTTTTGATTCATAAATGACACCCTGTTAATCAGATATTCTGACACAAAAAGATCAAGCACAATCCATGTATGGTACAGAGACAGGGAAAATATAAATCTGTATCATCAACATATCTGTTCATTACACCAAAATTATCTTTAATTTGAATTTCTTTTTGCCAAATAGGAAGACTGCTATTTCCATATACTCTCTCCTTTGACATTTTCAAAATGTTCCCAGGTGATTCATTACCTTGGTGATAGATTCCAAGTCGTGCTTCCAGGTTTTTTTGCAAATGCCAGGATCAAAGTCAACTGCCAGAATATTCATAACCCAAATAAAGTATTTTGCATCATTCATATAGACATGTCCTAGATTATGGTCAACAAGTTTAAAAAGACAAACGCTTGTATATCCAATGGGTGTAATATAGGTATAATGAGCGTACTTAGGCAGGCACTTTCCTATAATTAGCATTTCACAATAACCATCACTTCTATATGGACAAATCATTATATTTTTGCTATTAGCTCTGCTTCTGAAACATGGTTTAAATACTAAATGCTTTGACCATATTATATAACACAGAGCAAAATAAAGATCTGAAAATTATCTAGGGGATTTAAGCCCAATCCAGTAAATCTGAATGACTCAGATGTGTGTAGCTAACCTATGAAAGATAAATAGCCTATTCAGCACTAACTTGGTCTTTGTTACCAAAAGTAAAACATTTGATTAGCTTATACAAACTATAAATAATTATGTGTTGTATCCCCAGTAAAAACACCCATGTTTAATTAAATGGGCTTTGGTGAAATTCTTGAGGTGTCTCAGCTTGCTCTATTTAATTTCAAAATATCCACAAAACAATGTAAAAAGAAAGCACAGTAGAAAAATTATATTCTGAGCTTATAATTGATATAGTGATTATAGTGATACAAAATAACCTATAATTTTGCAGACCAGGATTGATTGGACTAAGAACTAGATTACCATACCTATAGAAAGCTCTTAAAGAGTTTGTTTCACTTCTCTCATTCTTAATAAGTATCAATTATAGCAGGGGCTCTTAACCTTTTTTGTTTCACAGACCCCTTTGCCAGTCAGGTGAAAACCACAGACTCCTGACTAAGTCCACACCATACTGTGTATTATTTAACAAATATATCACACCAGCAGCAACACATCCCCACAAGAATAATGTTTTTTTGAATTTCAATTCAAGCTCATGGATCCCTTGTTAAGAACTCCTGAGTTACAGCAAGCACAGTGATGCTGTAAATTATTTCTACCATCAAGAATCAAAGCTCAATTTATGCAGACTAATTTAGCTGACTGGAGAACATTCTTAGTATAAACAGATACAGGCTTGGCTTCAGTTTTCTAAATAGTACACTATTTCCAACTTGTTACATCTTGAATGCACCTTGCAATTACAAGACTTTTTGTAGTATCGCTATAATATTGTAATGAAGTGAATTTCATGAATATAAGTGAATGAACATGACTAACTGAAAAATGAACTTCCTTTGGGAACTTCTAGAATGCACACTCTAACATCAGCAAGGGCAATTAAAAACAAAATATAGTGTTGATGACTCCATTCTCTTTCTAGATTTTCCTTCACTGTAAACATATCAATGCTTT